>NEWO01002789.1:16226-26744 GCA_003013225.1 Phalaenopsis aphrodite
TATATATATATATATATATATATATATATATATATATATATATATATATATATATATATATATATATATATATATATATATATATAAGTAGTGTTGTATTCTCTTCCGTTTGCAAGTGGTGTTCATATATCTTTCACAAGAACATGCGATGGAACCTCCTTGACACTTATACATCACGATTTTATATATATTTTAACTTTTTTCAGGTAGGAGAACAGTTGAATGATGCCTACCCACATCTTAACATTGTTGATCTCCCACTTTCCCCTTACCTTACTATCTTGCCACCATCTACTAACTAAAGTCACTATCTAAATAAATTTTGGGAGTCATAGAATGATATTATCTAGTTCCAGAGACCGATAAACCCAAAAAGTTTACATATTTGTCTTTTTTGGTCTCAAATATAAAATTCTAACAAAACGTTTGCCACTATACCTAATTCATTCTTATAAGTTTATAAGAAATAAAAATGTAATTTTAATAAACTCTCAATTAACTAATTATACTAATAAAGTTTTGTAATGTGAAGTTCAATACATAAGAAATCGTCATTCTCCTTGTCAAGAAATTTAAGTGAATGGATAAATTGAATCAGTTCAAATTGTATTGTGCTAAATAAGAGCATACCTATGTTTTACCCTTTGGACCAGGCGTAAAGAACATTGACTAATCCTATGCTTGGTTACTGAATCTGCGGCTAGGCTGGGAGGATACCGGCTCTCCCTTTGGTGCTCCCACGTTATCCTCGTCTGAGGGCTAACATCTACACTTCAGCAACCAAACGATAAGACCAAATTGAGAATTTTAGTCTGTCACTCTAAAATCTCCAATTCTACGCCTGATAATTTTTATTTCCATATTTATTTCCACCCAACTTTCAAGGACTTTGACCTCTCTAAATCTTTAATGTAATCCCCACTTTAGTTGTAAAACTCAACATATTTTAACAAATCAATTGGCAAGATTAAAAGTAAATTAAGATTAAAGTGAAAAGATCATCACAACTTCTTTAACATTCTCATGACACAACCAATTCAAATCACCATTTCACAAAATCTCAAGACAAGGAGAAAGATAGAGAAAACTACTCAGAAGTCATTGAGAAGATACGAAAAAACTTGGATTTCATATATAAAAGCAAAGTCATACAAACTACAATAAGTAAATACAACTTATCTCAAATTTCTCCCCAAGCAAACTCCTCAAAGTTCATCTGAATCTCTTTTTTTCTTTACGACACACAGAATCCTCCTTCGAAATTCCAAGGAGGAAGAAATCTCTCACTTTCCTTCCACTCTTGCAATCTCTCGAAGAATTCCTCACAATACCTAAGCCTAAATTACACTCTCCACACTCTAATAGATAAACGTGGACACCCCTCTTCTCCCTGGACACCCTTTTTCGGCCTCCATATTGTTTCTCTTAAAGTTGTGGAAGAGTTTTCAAGAGTTGCCTAAGCGTCCCTTCAAAAATCGTTCACATTCAATGCATGTGTTGAGAGAACCGACGTGCTCGCCGTCGGCAGCCTTGATGGCGCCGTCGGCGGCCTTCTAGAAAATTTAATTCTGGACTCTCGGGAATAACCCGTCATCGGCGGTGTCGAGCCCACTGTCGGCGCCCAAGATCAAATCTTCATATTTTGATCCTTTTTGCTCCAAATTCGCTCATTTTTGCTCCAAATTCACTCCTTTTTTGTATCTTTTTGCTCCAATGATCATAATTCAACATACATGCAACAAAACATCAAAAATACATTTCTTTAAAGTGCAATATCATCAAAATCAGTGTAAAATAGGTATGAAAATCTCAACATATTTTTTTTGGTCAAATTTCCCAAACTTAACTATTATTTGCATCAAGTAATTTTAGTGCTACATAAAGGTTATGATCTAGTGTGATAAAGTTTTAATTCAGAAATTCTTTAAATTAGATTTAATTAAATACCATAGTGAGATTTTTAGAAAAATTTCAAGTAATTAAATTAACTCTGTAGGTACAAGACTATCTAGTCATCAAGTTTAAGAGTTCTAATTTTCTATTCATTTCAAGAATAATTATATGTTGTAAAATCAAGTCACTTAAAATATTCAAATAATAGGAACTTCATGAGAACATTACTAGTAAAAATATTATTCCATGAATATAAGTTCAGGAATGTAATTAGATTTTCCCTTTAGGCAGATCCAAGTGAAGCCAATTTTTTATTAGACAACTCCTCAAGCTTCTCCTCACTTCTATTTATATTTTTTTTCATTTGGATTGCTTTCAATCCTATATATTTTTCTATTTTTTTTTCAGGGATTGTTGTCAATCCTTTCTTTTTCTTTTTCAAGTGAAGATTACTATATCTGGATAGTCTTAACTAATTTTGAACTTCACTTTTCTTTCCCTAAATTAGAAACTCAAAGCATTCCTTTACCTTATAAGTATTTCATAGCTTTTACATCATTGAGCCCCAATCTTTTCTTCTCAATTGAATTTCTAAGATTCTTAATATTTCAAAATATAGTTTTCTTTACTTTAAATAGTTAACTATAGTCTTATTCTCCTATACTAAATATCTTAATCTACAAAATTAATTTTCCTTACAAAAATATTCCTTTAAATCTACCATAATATTTAAATATCTACAAAATTTAGTTATTTGAATTAAATTCACTATAAAAAATTATATTAATAATTTTTGAAAATATTTAAATTGAGAACATATAATAGTTAATCTTTTTCTTCCTTCCCCTAAACTTAAATTTTTCAATATGGAATGATACAGGTGGAAAGAAAAATTCTAAATATAAATTATACCTCAGTACTTTAGGCATTGTCATCATTCTGGAATTTTTGCAGTTCCTTCTCAAAATTTTACTTCAACTGGTTTGTAATATTATGAGTTTTCTATACATATAAATCATTAGAGATTTTGCTGGGTAATGAAATTTTGAAATAAGTACAAAACTAAATATTTTACAAATACAATATTTCACTAGCACATCACAATACAAAATAAAAACAATTACAGATGCATCACAATGCAAATAAAAATTACATCACATTACAATTTTACAAAATACTAATCAAAGTCTATTACAACTACAGATACAATTTTTAAACTACAACACTAAACACTTATAACAATAATTAAAAGTTATCTAACTGCAAACATAAAATAAAATATAGAATAAAATGAAAGTACAAACAAGCATACATCTATCTTTATCACAAAATCATAAAACAAAAGTACATCAATCACTATAATATATCAAAATTCCATACTATATCCTCGTCTCCCTGGTCAGCAGGTGGATTGGGCTGATATTGAGTATAACGGGGGCATTTAGGAAAAGTAACATCAGGCTCACTTATGTACTGTCGGGTCTGAGCTTCGTAGTAAGCTATCTCGAAGTCAGAATGCATCTGTAGATACACAGTATCATAATCATGTCTACGTTTTAATCCCCCAATTCTTTCATTTATTTTCTCTATACTTTTCTGCTGCAAGGTTAACTCATTCATTAAATCGTGAAGGGTAGGGGAACTAGAAAAAGGAAGGTCATAACTAGTAGAGGGGATATCTCTACTAGTAGAAGTTTTTTTACTCCTACTCCTAGATCTCCATGCTTCATGGGATTCATACGTCTTTAAATCAGCTTTACTAATGGGTTTCATAGGGTAAACCCATTCGTCATCATCTCCAGCTTCAACTCCAGAAAGTTGGCAAAGTGCATAAATGAGGTCAGGATGTCCCAGACCTCCACTTTATTCACTCCTTGTCGAGGTCAAAATATTTTTATAAATAATTCTCTCCACATTTATAGTCTGATTATTCTGAATATAGAAATTCAGAATAGTTATATCTCTTGTTACCTCACTATGGTGATAGGTAGGTAACAAAGTAGAGGAAATAAAATAGTGTCACGTTTTAGATGTGACATTCAACAAGGAAGCAGAAAAATTTACCCGTTCTCGCTGCTTTATCTTCCATGTCCATTTCCCATCAGTGAGAAAGTTAATGACATCATTCAGCGTACCTTCCATTGTATTAAAGGTTTCATAATTGCAGATATAGGAGTTTGGGACTTCATAAAATGAGTTAATGCGGGTGGCACTAAAATCAACAGAAAACCCTCTTGCTCGAACGGTTCTGTCCTCAGAATAGAATGCATTGGCATATAATTCTTTCACAACATTCACACCGGCCTTGTTGGTGGTATAACAGAAATTTTCCCACCTCCACTCGGTAATAACTCGTTCAACTTCTCCTCCCAGACTCTCAAAAACATGATCTTGCATACATTTCTTCCCTTGAAATATTGAAGTAAATCTCGACTGAGCCTTCGCATTGATGAAGCGAGACTCGTCAAACTCAAGTCATCTCTGTTGTCGCGGAGCCATTTCAATCTAATCAAAATTATTAAAAAAATTCCAGAATACACTTCAAATACTCAAATAATGGCTTCCAAGAGTGACTCTAAGAGTTCAAAACTAAGTTCCATGAATTTCTTCCAAATATTTTCTCCACATCCTCAATTTTTTCGGATCACCTCAATGTAGAAGAAATTCAAGGTGAAAATCAAATATTTTTTGTTTGGGGTGAAGCTCTTACCGAGAGATGATAAAATCTGGTGTCTCAACACTTTGAAATCACCTCAAATCCAAGATCTTCAAGCCCCAGATCAAATTTTTTTGCTTCTTAAGGGGAAGGGGATGATGAATAGTGGCAGTTAACAAGTCAAAATCGTTGTTAAAAGTGTTTTTCTTAGGTATCTCACCGTTAGTGGGGTCATCAGCACCGTCGGCGAGCTCTATTGAATTAAATAGCCTAATTCTCGGGAAAAATCTATCGTCGGCGGCATCGATGGCGTCGTAGGCCAGATTTTCAAAATTGGTTCAATTTCCAGATTTTTGCGATTTTGATCAATTTCAAGCCTCGTCGACATCTGTTTAATCATTCTAGACATAAATGTTAAGTGATTAAATGATGTACTAACACAAATAAATATTCACAACACAAAACATCACAATTATATATAAAATCCAAGGGTTACAATACACGTTACACAACACACATAAGTTTATTTGAAAACCTTAATACATCAATTCAGCGTCACAATCCAAGCCACAACACTCTAAACGCTGAAAACAAGCATTTTATGCTCAATCTCAACTATACTGAGATCTAAAAGTAAAACAAACACATAAGTTTAAATCAAATTACACACAGACATATATGTAGTAAAGTAAATCTATTATTCCTCTGATTTAGTAGTTGTTTCTCCTCTGATATCGCCCATCGATTGAACATGAACGAAGAGGTTATAGAAGGGTCGGTATGGGAATTCTTCAGTAGAGTCATCTTCTATCAATCCCATCTTTCTCATCAATCATACCAAACTTCCTTCGATATGTCCAGAGTGATCAAAATGCTCTTTCATCTTCCAGTCTAGATGATCAAAAAAATCAGAGATATTGTTAATTGCATTCATTACATTTTGTACCTCTGTCACCTCTGTCTCCAGATTCTTGATTCTACACAGGATCACTAGTGTCTTGTCCGGAATTAGAGGCTGAATAGGTGGTGAATTCTGAGACGATTGATCCACGATAATAGTCATATCATTCTATCTTCATTGGTTAGGAACTTCTCGGTTGGGTCTAAAGGCTTCCAAGGTAGAAGTATATTTTCTCAATTCTCATAAGATACTTGAAACTGACTACAGGGTAAAAAGATTGTTGAAGGATGTCTAAGCTCATAAGTTGATCCATGAACGATCAGGCCCAAAATAGATTTCACAATTATCGATCCAATATCAATCGACAGTCTCATTTGAATACAGTAATTCAGAACAACACTTTCTTTAGTAACTTTACTGACCTTCATTGTCGATAATAGTTTTGCAGAAATGAAGAAGTGCCTGTGTTTAGAAACGGGGTTTAGAAGTGTAGCAGAGAAACTAATATACTTGTTTTCTCTCATTTCCCAGTCTTCAGTCTCGTCCGTCAAATATTGGTAGATCTCATTCATCAGATTTCCTATCGGGAAGAAGTTTGAATAATGGCAAACAAGAACATTCTCGATCATATATAACTCATTAATCCGTGCAGGAGTAAAATTTATCCATCTACCTCGCACATAGACAACTCTCTGGTTAATTCCATGCAAATTAGCATATAACTCCTTCACCACAAGAATAACAACAGCGGAAGTAATGTAGCATAACACTTCCCATCATCGTCGCATAATCCTCTCTTCAATTACTGTCGAAGGATTGTTCAATCCTTGATTCACAAATCCTCTTTCTTTGATTAATCTCCTCTTTGTCAGCACTTTGTTGAAGATTCATTGCACCTCGGAACTAACGAACTTTCTTCGGTTAAACACTCAAAATCTAGGGTTTCCAGTGGAATTGGAAGCCATAGGGATAAATTTGGTAGAGTTTCAATTCTTTTTTGGGTAATATGAATTTAAGAACTGAGTTTGGAAGTTTATAGGGAGTAAGTCTCGCATAAAACCGCCAAAAGCCGACATTTCAAACTTCAGAAACAATCATCTCGCAGTTCTCGCCGTCGGCAGCGTCGATGGCGATGTTGGCAAGCCTTGAGAATTAATTCTCTGGACTTTCAGGAAAAACCCGCCTTCGACAGCGTCAAGCCCGCTGTCGGCGCCCAAGGCAAAAATCTCACAGTTTCGCTCTAGTCTGAATGCGTTCTAATTTTCTCTATGGATCCAATTTTTATGATGATTCAAGGGTAAATGCGAGTAGTAGAGTTCAATACTTACCATAAACTAACGATTATTTCAAACAAAAACACTATAATCGCAATAAAAATAAAGATAACTATGAGTTACCTCCCATAGAGCACTTGGTTTAACATCGTCAGCCCAAGCTATTCAGATATTATTCAGGTTGACTGGTCATTAAAACCTCTTTAAAATTTGGTCTTTTACCCTCAAAATACGACTTTAATCGGTGTCCATTTACTTTAAATCAATTCCCAATCTTTTGATCTTCATTTTTAACAGCTCCGTAAGTATATACTTGAGTCACAGTAAAGGGTCCTTACCAACGAGACTTCAATTTCCCAGGAAATAACTTCAGCCTTGTATTGTACAACAAAACTTCTTGTCCTGGTTCAAAGTTCTTCTGGTTAATCTTCTGATCATGCCATAACTTTAGTTTCTCCTTATAAATTCTGTCGTTATCATAAGATTCATTTCTTAACTCTTCAAATTCATTTATTTGTAAAAATCTCTTCTCACCAGCATCTTTCAAATTATAATTGAATTCTTTAATCGCCCAATATGTTTTATGCTCCAAGTCTACTGGTAAGTGACAAGTCTTTCCAAAAATCAGCCTATAAGGAGTCATTCCAATAGGAGTTTTATAAGCAGTCATGTAAGCTCATAATGCAGTATCCAGTTTAGTAGACCAATCTACTCTAGTAGGGTTTACAATCTTCTCTAGTATTTATTTAATCTCTCTATTATAAACTTCATCTAACCCACTGGTCTGAGGGTGATATGAAGTAGAGATTCTATGAAAAACATTAAATTTTTCTGTCAATTTCTGAATGTATTTATTCCTGAAATGGGATCCTCTATCAATAATAATCACTCTCGACATTTTGTATCTAGTGAAAATATTTTTCATTAAAAATCTTGAAACAGTTTTAGCGTCACAACGAGGTAAGGCTTGTGCTTCAATCCACTTTGAAACGTAGTCTACCACAACTAATATGTATAAGTTCCCAGATGAAGGAATAAATGGTCTCATAAAATCGAATCCCCATACATTAAAGATCTCAACTTTTAACATGAAATTCAGAGGCATTTCATTTCTTCTTTATATATTGTCTATTCGTTGGCATCGATCACAAGTTTTATGTATCTGTAAACATCTCTAAAGAGAGTAGGCCAGTAGAATCCAGCTTGTAAAATTTTATAAGTAGTTTTATCATTTCCAAATGTCCTCCAAATTCAGAATCATGACATTTCTGAATAATTAATTCAGTTTCTTCATAAGGTACACATCTTTTCATAATAAGATCCTTACATTGTTTATATAAATAAGGCTCATCCCAAAAATATGCATTCACATCATGAATGAATTTTTTTTACTGTTGCAATGTCAGCATTGGTGGCAAAATATAATTAACAATATCAGCATGCTAGGGTATTTTCCACTCATTAATATTATAGAGTTGTTCATCAGGGAAACTATCTGTAATTTCATTGTCGGTGTCAGATAATTCATGATATTCTAATCTCGACAATTGACCAGCAATTTGATTTTCAGTTCTCTTTCTAACAATAACCACAAAATTAAATTCTTGCATCAAAAGTATCCATCTAATTAACCTTGGTTTGACATCCTTCTTTTGCATGAGATATTTAATGGCAGAGTGATCAGTGTGCACAACACATTTAGTCTCAATTAAATAAGATCTAAATTTGTCAAAAGCATACACAATAGCTAGTAACTCTTTTTCAGTAACAGTGTAGTTAATGTGAACATCGTTAAGAGTTTTACTAGCGTAGTATATAAATTTAAAAATCTTACATACATTTGTCCAAGAACAATTCCAATAGTATAATCATTAGCATCACACATAAGTTCGAATGGTTTCTCCCAGTTAGGTGAAACTGTTATAGGGGCTTTGATTAGCTTTTCTTTTAATAACTCAAAAGCATTTAAATAGTATTCAGTGAACTCAAATTTCTTGTCCTTTTCTAAAAGATGGCATAGAGGTTTGGTAATTTTTGAAAAATCTTTAATAAAAAGCCTGTAAAAACCAACATGTCCAAGAAAACTTCTAACCCCTTTTACATTAGTAGGAGGTGTTAATTTTGATATAACTTGAATTTTTGTAGGGTCTCCTTCCATACCATTTTTCAAATTTTTATGCCCTAACACTATTCCTCATGCAACCATAAATTGACATTTCTCCAGATTTAGAACTAAATTAGTTCTTTCGCATAACTCTAAAAATTTTTCAAGATAATTTAATCATGCGTCAAATGATGTTCCAAATACAGAGAAATCATCGATAAACACTTATATTCCATCATTAATTAACTTACTAAATAGAGACATCATACATCTCTAGAATGTTGCAGGTGCATTACATAATTCGAAATGCATTCTTCAAAAAGTAAAAATTCCAAAAGGACTAGTAAACGTTGTCTTTTCTTGATCCTCAGGAGCAGTAGGAATTTGATGGTAGCCGATATATCCATCTAAAAAACAAAAATATTTGAGCCAAACAAGTTTATCCAATATTTGATCTTTCCTAGTGGCAGTGTTTAATTTTCTATAATCAATGCAAATACGCAACTCATTAACTTGTCTGATAGGTATTAATTCATTATTCTCTTGAGCTTCAGCAGTCACCCCTCCTTTGTTAGGAACACAATGAATTGGACTTACCCAAATAAATTGGACTTACCTAAAGCTTCTACGAAGGGAATATTTACCTTTAATTTCTTAAGAATTTCTATAAACTTAGAAAATTGTTTATCCTTTTTGTGTTGCTTCAATCTTTGAGGAAACGGTGGTGGAGGTTTCTCCACAGTAATTTTTATTGGTATAAGTGGATATTCTAAATCTGGGTATTCATGATCCTTTTCTTTTTCTGTATCTACTTTCTCTTTTTCAGTTTTTGTTTCTTTCTGCACTCTTGTTTACAATTCTTTTTCACTTCGTAATTGTATCGTTTTTATATGTTCTTTTCCTTGATCTTTAGGATTTAGTTCCACAGTACTAGGAAAAGTTCCTGATATTCGGTTATTAAGCACAGTAGCGATATGCCCCAATTGGTTTTCAATATTCTTGATAGCAGTTCCTTGCTTTTGTAGCTAGTTTTCTTGAATTTGTAATTAATTTCCTTGATTTTGCAATTGTTGACTCATGTTCAATATCAGCTCTTCCATAGACAATATATTTTCCTTAAATTAAGTGTTACTGTTAAATCGTGGAAGATAAGAAGGTCTATAATTAACATTTTCTTGTTTAGATGAATTTCCCAATGGGTTTACTGGGTTATTTACCCATTGTTGATTTGTAGAAGAATTGTTATTCTAATTAAAGTTAGGATGACTCTTCCAACCTGGGTTATAATAGTTCGAATAAGGATTGTTGGGTCTATTGTTAATAGCATTTAAAGTCTCATAAGAAGGTTGAACATCCACAAATTGCCCATTTGAATTCTCTTCCATCATAGTAGGTGTTGGATAATAATTCATTGCATAATGATCTAATTTCTTTGATATTGCAGCAATCTGCGAAGCTAACACAGATATTGCATCAGAATCATAGATACTAGCTACTCTTTTAGGATTTATCCTTTCAGAGGGCCATTGAGAATTGTTGGTAGCCATCCCTTCTATTAACGAATAAGCTTCATCAAAAGGTTTTGACATTAAAGAACCACTAGCCGCAGCATCTATAATCGATCTAAGATATCCCAATAATCCATTGTAAAAAGTTTGAATTATCAACCAATCTGGGAACGAATGATGTG
>NEWO01002791.1:9043-26736 GCA_003013225.1 Phalaenopsis aphrodite
CAACAACAACAGCAACAACAACAGCAACAACAACAACAACAACAACAACAACAACAACAACAACAGCAGCAACAAAAAACAACACCAACAACAGCAGCAGCAACACCAACAACAACAACAGCAGTAGCAACAACACCAACAACAACAACACCAACAAACAGTAACAGCAACAACAACACCAACAACAACAACAACTACAACAGCAACAACAACCACAACAACACCACCAATAACAACAACAACCACAACAACACCACCAATAACAACAACAACACCAACAACAGCAACAACAACAGCAGTAGGAACAACAACAACAACAACACCAATAATAATAACAACAACAACAACAACAATAATAACAACAACAAAACAACAATAGTAAGAACAACGACAACAATAACAAAATCAGTAAAAATGACGAACATAACAAGAATGACAACAATGAGAATGACTCCAACACCAACACCAATAATAACAACTTTAGCACAATGGCTTTTCTTAAATTAATCTATCTGCATGAACTTCTGTCATTTATAATCTTAGAATTTTACACGTACCATAAATATATCTTTATATCCACAAAATCTATCTCCTATTCCCAAAAGATACATTTTGTTCCATTGGAACCGTATGCTGCCTTGTTTGTTAACACTAAACAAAAAATTTAGCACAATGGTTTTTCTTAAATTAATCTATCTGCATTAACTTTTGTCATTTATATTCTTAGAATTTTACACGTACCATAAATATATCTTTAATTCCACAGAATCTATCTCTTATTCTCAAAAACTACATTTTATTCCATTTGAACCGTATGCTGCCCCTTAAAACATCATATCAACAACTAGAACAACAACAACAACGACCACGACGACGATGAGGAGGGTTTAACCCCTAAACCCTAAAACCTAAACCCTAAACCCTAAACCCTAAACGACGACGACGACGGTGACAACAACAACAACAACAGTAATAACAACAACATCAGCAACAACAGCAACAACAGAAAAGCTGTGTTCAAAAAAGCTATTTTTTATTTGTAAGCCGACAAATTCCCCATCTAATATGAAAAAATAAATAGGGTTTATATTAATCTGGGTTCAAAAAAGCTTCCTATAAGGGCAAGCCCCTATAGTTAATTACATCTTAGGTAACTGAAGTCACCAAAGAAAACTTTCGAAAAAAATCAAGGGATATTATTTTCAAGGAATTTCAAAGGATATAACTCATTCATGATGCGAAAACATTTTTTTAGGATGAGCCTTATTTATATAAACAATGTAAGGATCTTATTATGAGAATATATGTACCTTATGAAGAAACTGAACTAATTATTCAGAAATGTCATGATTCTAAATTTGGAGGACATTTTGGAACTGATAAAATTGCTTATAAAATTTTACATGCTAGATTATATTGGCCTACTCCCTTTAGAGATGTTTACAGATACATAAAAAATTGTGATCGATGCCGACGAGTAGGCAATATATCTAGAAGAAATGAAATGCCTTTGAAATTCATGTTAGAAGTTGACATCTTTGATGATTAAGGATTGGATTTCATGGGACCATTTATTCCTTCATCTGGAAACTTATACATATTAGTTGCGGTAAACTACTTTTCAAAGTGGATTGAAGCACAAACTTTACCTCGTTGTGATGCTAAAAGTGTTTCAAGATTTTTATTGAAAAACATTTTCACTAGATATGGAATGTCGAGAGTGATTATCACAGACGGAGGATCCCATTCAGGAATAAATACATTCAAAGATTGACATAAAAGTTTAATGTTATTCATATGATCTTTGCTTCCTATCACCCTCAGACGAGTGGGTTAGCTGAAGTTTCTAATAGAGAGATTAAACAAATACTGGAGAAGATTGTAAACCTTAGTATAGTAGATTGGTCTACTAGACAGGATACTGCATTATGGTCTTACATGACTGCTTATATAAATTCTATTGGAATGACTCCTTACAAGCTGACTTTTGGAAGGACTTGTCACTTACCAACAAAATTGGAGCATAAAACATATTGAGTGATTAAAGAATTCAATTATAATTTGAAAGATACCAGTGAGAAGAGATTGTTACAAATGAATGAATTGGAATAATTAAGAAATGAATCTTATGATAACGACATAATTTATGAGGAGAAACTAAAGTTAGGGCATGATCAGGAGATTAACCAGAAGAACTTTGAACCAGGACAAGAAGATTTGCTTTACAATACAAGGCTGAAGTTATTCCTTAGGAAATTGAAGTCTCGATGGTTAGGACCCTTTATTGTGACTCGAGTATATACTTTCGGAGCTATTGAAATTGAAGATCAAAAGACTGAGAATAGATTTAAAGTAAATGAATACAGATTAAAGCCGCATTTTGAGGTTAAAAGACCAAAATTTAAAGAGGTTTTAATGGTCAGTCAACCTGAATAATATGTGAATAGGTCGGGCTGACAACGTTAAACCAAGCGCTTTATGGGAGGCAACCCATAGTCATCTTTATTTTTATTGTGATTATAGTGTTTTTTTTAAAATTATTGTTAGTTTGTAGTAGATTTAATTTACTACCTATATGTCTATTTGTGTGATTTGATTTGAATTTATGTGCTTGCTTTACTTTCAAATTTTGCTTTTAGATCTCAATATAGTTGAGATTGAGCATAGAATATTTGTTTTCAGCGTTAAAAGTGTTGTGGTTTAGATTGCGACGCTGAATTGATGTATTAAGGTTGAGAAAATTCCAAACTTATGTGTGTTGTGTAACATGTATTGCAACCCTTGGATTTTATATATAATTGTGATGTTTTGTGTTGTGAATGTTTATTTGTGTTAGTACAGAATTTAATCACTTAAATTTATGTCTACAATGATTGAATGAATGTAGACGAGGCTTGAAATTGATCAAAATTGCAAAAATCTGGAAATTGAACTAATTTTGAAAATCTCGCTAACGGCGCCATTGATGTTGCCGAAGGCGGATTTTTCCTAAGACTTATGCTATTTAATTCAATAGAGCTCACCGACGGTGTTGACGACACCGCCAACGGTGAGATCCCAAAAAACATCTTTTAACCGCAATTTTGACCAGTCAACCGCCACTATTCATCATCCCCTTCTTCTAAAAAAAAAAATTTCGACCTTTGGCTTGAGAGATCTTGCATTTGGGGCGATTTCAAGGCTTTTAGACATCGGATTTTATCATCTCTCTGTAAGATCTTCACTTCAACCTAAAAATATTTGATTTTCACCTTGAACCTACATAAAGGGAAAACTTAAATACATTCCTGAACTTATATTTATGGAATAACATCTTTTACTAGTAATATTTTCATTAAGATCCTATTATTTGAAAATTTTAAGTGACTTGATTTTACAACACTAGAACTCTTAAACTTGATGACTAGATAGTCTTGTACCTACAAAGTTAATTTAAGTACTTGAAATTTTTCTGAAAATCTCACTATGGTATTTACCTAAATCAAACTTATAATATTTGTGAATTAAAATTTTACCACAGTAGATCATAACTTTTATGTAGTATTAAAATTACTTGAGGACAAGTAATAGTTAAGTTTGGGGGATTTTGACCAAAGGAAAATATGTTGAGATTTTCATACCGATTTTACACTGATTTTGATGATATTACACTTTAAAGAAATGTATTTTTTATGTTTGTTGCAGGTATGTTGAATTATGATCATTGGAGCAAAAAGATACAAAAATGAGCAAATTTGGAGCAAAAAGGACCAAAATATGAAGATTTGATCTTAGGCACCGACGGCGGGCTCGACGCCGCTAACGGTAGGTTTTTCCCAAGAGTCCAGAATTAAATATTCTAGAAAGCCACCGACGGTGAGCACGTCAGTTCGCTCAACAGATGAATTGAATGTGGATGATTTTTTAAGGGACGCTCGGACAACTCTTGAAAGCTCTCCTACAACTTTAACAGAAACAATTTGGAGGCCGAGAGGGGGTGTCCGCTGAGTCTTTGTTGTTTTTGGTGCCCATTAGAGTGTAAAGAGTGGTTAGTATTGTGAGGAATTCTTTGAGAGATTGTAAGAGTGGAAAAAAAGTAGGAGATTTCTTCATTCTTGCCGCTTCAAAATAGAATTATGTGTGCTGTAAAGAAATGAAGAGATTCAGAGGAACTTTGAGTAGTTTGCTTGGGGAGGAATTAGAGATAAGTGATATTTACTTATTAAAGTTTATATAACTTTGTTTATATATATAAATTCCAAGTTTTTTTTGTATCTTCTCAATGAGTTCTGAGTAGTTTTCTTTGTCTTTCTTCTTATCTTGAGATTTTGTGAAATGGTGATTTGAATTGGTTGTGCCATGAGAATGTTAAAGAAGTTGTGATGATCTTTTCACTTCAATCTTAATTTACTTTCAATCTGGCCAATTGATTTCCTAAAATATGTTGGGTTTTACAACTAAAGTGAAGATTACATCCAAGATTTAGGGAGGTCAAAGTCCTTGAAAATTGGGTGCAAAAAAATAGGGAAATAAAAATTATGGAGCATAAAATTGAAGATTTTTGAATGACAGACTAAAATCCTCAATTTTGTCCTATCATTTGGGTGCTGAAGTGTAGATGTTAGCCCTCAGGGGAGGGGAACTTGGGAGCTCTGAAGTGATAGCCCGTATCCTCCCAGCCTAGCCGCAGATTCAGTAACCAAGCATAAGATTAGTCAATATTCTTTATATCTGGTCCAAAGGGTAAATAATAGGTATGCTCCTGTTTGACACAATACAATTTGAACCGATTCAATTTATCCATTCACTTAAATTTCTTGACAAGGAGAATGATGCTTTCTTATATATTAAACTTCACATTAGAAACTTTATTAGTAGAATTAGTTAATTAAGAGCTCATTAAAATTACATTTTTTATTTAAATTGCCTATTAGTGATAAATATGCAATTTGAACTATATTGTTATGATTAAGTATTGATTTTTCTAATCTTTAGAGCAAAGAAGATCCCCACAGAAATCCCCATCCCTAGAGCACTCTAACCTACTGTTAAACCATCACTACATCATCCCTTGATCGAAATCTTGGTTAGGCTCAACCTCAGCTCAAATCAAGACTTTGAGGAGCTTCTTGAGGTAAAAAAAAATGTGAAGAACCATTCCAATCTAGACTACACCTTTTGGACCAAGGTATGCACCATTTTCTTCCAAATCGAGCTCGTTTTGGGCTTTTATGAAGAACAAATTTTCTCCGTGCTTGATCAACCATATGGATGTGTTGGACTTGATTAGATGCATGTGTAGGAAAAAAATATTACTTAATTTGTTTAAGTATCGACGGAGATCGAAGCATTTTAGTGTGGATGGTTCTCGGTTTAGAACTTTTAGGAACGATGAATGGATGTCGTCCGTTTCCACGTTTATTTAATTCAAAAAATATGAAAAAGCAACAAATTGTTCCTAATTGTTTCCTGATCACTTAGGACCCATTAAAATAGTTTTCTTAATTTTCCTGATTTAATTATGTGTTTTTAAATGACAAAAGTGTATTTTCCTAATTTTCTATTAAAATAACTATAATAAATAAAATTAAAGTTATAAAAATGAAAAGTTTTTTACTCTGACTTCTATGACTTTGAGAGATTTATGAAAATTATAAAAAGTCATTTTTGTAATTAAAACATATTTTCTATTTAATTAATCACTAAAATTAACAAGTAATTATAATAATTAAAATGTAATTTAAAAAATTATGAAATTTTGTCCAAGTGGTCCTCTAATTTAGGTGAACCTTAAATAATTTTCCCATGAACACAAAATTTACTTTCATTAACTAAAAAAATTAACGTTTAAAATCCTATTTCTGTGTTGAAATAATTTTATAAATTAAATAAAAAGTGGAAAAATCATATTTTCTCCTCTGTTATTTTTATTGACCCATGACTAGGGTACCATAAAAATTTCATAGTCGTTTGAGCTATATTTGATGAGTTATGAAGTGGAGAGACATAGGGGTAAAATGGTAATTCTTGATTTTGATGCCTTAACTAAAATTTAGGACTAACCAAAAGGGTAAATGGGTAATTTTTATCATATTGAACTCTTATAGATGTTTTAAATTTAATGGGTTAAAAGGTAAAAACTAATTTTCCATCTTTTCATGATAAGGGTAGAATTGTAATTTTACAAATTGTTATGACTCAGAGGTTAATTCAATTGGATGATCCTAAGATAGCGGGCTTAAGTTAGGAAGATAATAATTCACTTATTTGAAGCCTCTAATTGGTGATTAGACGATAACATGATTCTTTAATGAGAATTGAATTTCATTTGATATAACAGTTTGATAATTATCAATTTACCCATGAAATCTTAATGGGCTTAGTAGTGAACTAGGCTTAATCCAAGATTATTTAATGAGGTTGAGAAAAGATAATATAGATAATCTTGAACATTTTGAGAACACTACACGCCCGACTTTATTCTGGGGTATAAAATCCTTATTGAATTTGAGTTTGTCCCTCGACGCATTCACTCACATAACTCTTAAGCAAAACATTAAATGACTGTATGGTTACCCCACTCTCAGGATAATTAAAATATCAAGGTATACTGACCGTAGGGTTTATTAATTCATTGAATCTAAAATCTAAATATGGATGATTAATTAAACAATATTATAAGTTCAAATGAACTCGAAATGTTTCAAGGAATTTTAAAAGTTCTTTAGGGTTATGCCCCAAACATTTTAGAATCCTTTGGACACTTTGACAGACAATTGAACTTTTTATTCTTTTTTTAATAAAATCATCCATTAAAACTTTTAAAGATTCACCAAGTTATGACCTAGGATTTGGTAAATACACCTTCAATTGGTCTTCTTGTTTTTTTATGCAATATATTTAATCTTCCTGCAAAATTATATATATGTTTCAGTCATAACATTTTGGTGGGAGTGTGAGAAGATGACTTGTACACATTTACATTTTTGCAAAGTATCTTTCTTTCCTTTCAATTTACTGCATTTCCTACCTGTACTTGCTTTAAGTACAAAAACTTTTTTAAGCTTAACAGCTTATTTAAGTTAAGTAAATTCAAAAGAAAATACTAGTACCAGAATGAGAGAACTAATGGATCCTAATCGATGTTGCTCTAATTAACTTTAACCCCCCCATGATGATTGAGTTGAACTTATCATTTAAACCTTTAAACCTATAGACTTTAAGACTACTACTTCGCTGAGGAGCTTGGTGTTAACTTCGAGGGCAGCATTTTGCAACAGCAAGGGCATCTAAAATAGTAATCTTTTCTTAGAATTAAAAAACATAACGTGAGGTTGTTTGCCTAGTACAACATAAATCTTCACTTTATCTTTAGCCTTAGCACAATCGTGTTGCGCAATTTAAGCCCTAATTCATTTTATGATTCCAAGGTTGTTGTTTGTTACAACATAAATCATCCAATCTTCCAGGCTATTTGTATGATTGTATCATACAAATGTAAACCATAAAAAATAATCATTGGCATGATACTTGATAATTTTCTTCTCAAAATTGAAGCCAAACCATAAGATAGCTTGAGAAGTCAATAAGGTTCTCCCCAAGTTCTGTGACACCCCTAGTTTTCTCCCTTTGGATTCCATAACAATGTTCCAAATTTGAGTCTTTCCCATTTGGCACTCATTGGTTCGATATTTGAAAAGTCCTATCCACTAAAATTCTTGAAGACAACACATTCTGATCTAAATCGAGAGTTTTCTTAGGTGCCCCCGGTCATTTAAGATGTAATTAACTATAAAGGCTTACCATTATGGGAAACTTTAAGAACCCAGATTATTATAAGCCTTATATAATTGTTAATATTAGATAGAAAAATTTTTCTGTCAACATAAATGTTTGCAAACTAAAATGGATGTCATAAATTCTTTAGTTTGTTTAATCGAGCCGCACTAGTAAGTAATAAGTTTATTCCTTATGATGATTGTATCATTTAAGGTGTTGTGCTCGTTTTTTTAAACTATTGATCATATGGGATCAGATCGGTCTCTTATTTCAAAAATTAAAACATTATTTTAAAAAATAATATATATTTAATTAAATCAAATATATTCTTCCCAATTTAACTATAAAGGCTTACCATTATGGGAAACTTTAAGAACCCAGATTATTATAAGCCTTATATAATTGTTAATATTAGATAGAAAAATTTTTCTGNATCGGTCTCTTATTTCAAAAATTAAAACATTATTTTAAAAAATAATATATATTTAATTAAATCAAATATATTCTTCCCAATTTGGTGGCCGACAATCTTCTGGTGACTCCACTGGGGAATAGTTTCTCTCTCCATTATGATCAGAAACTCTTGTCTTCATATATCGGTAATGTGTCCATGTTTCTCATGGACCAAGTTGTCTTTCTTCCGTTGGCATGATTTGCTCATTTCTTTCTTGAGCAAGTATGGTCAGCTTTTTTGGATTCCAGAACCATATGTTTAATCACCTTTAAATAGAGAGATTCAGGAGTCCTTTAGGACTTTATCTTTTGTGTAGGGTCGGACCCCCAATAGATGTGTTGGCGGAGTAGTTCTGCCTAGGCGATGTGCGTTGTGAAATTGGTCTTGCACTGGGTCCTAAACATCACTGTTTCCATCATATCTTTCGGGTTTGGTTTTCTATTTTGTGAAGTAAGCGAAGTTGTTACATCTCTTTACCCTCCTTTAATTTTAATCAAAACTCTTTAACGCTATAATCACAAATAAATAATAAATTTGAAAATGAAAATAAGAAAAGACGTGCCCAGTCCACAGAATGACCTTTGTTAATTTTTAGTGTTCACACTGAAATTACAAAGTGATTGTTGATACTAACCCTAAAAAATTTTCCTTTGAAGTTGCTGCGATGGCATTCCCTACCCTCACTTTCTCCTTGAGCCTATCTACCAGTCGCGATGTCTGCAGCATTGCACCAACAATCAAGTTTGGAGCTAGATTTGATGAGTTTGAAGCTGTACTTGCAAGGCCTCATTCGTCTCATGAAAGTTGCTGCTCTAGAAGTTCAAGAGTCGTCTGTTGAGTTTGATTTGAGTTGTCCCCAGGACTTCATTTCTTAAAAGAAAGTGAAGATTGCTAATGCTCCAACAATCGTTTAGTTTGTTGTCCCCGCATCCATCCGCTCGAGAGTCGTCGCACCAACTGCTGTCACTGTGCCTACCGCACCGTCTGCCAAAGGAAATGAAAATTTGATTGAAGAAGATTCAGTTAATGGGTTCACTACTTTGCTGTCAGTATTCGAAGTCAGTTAAAGTTCAGGGGTTAGGCCGCTGACTAAGTCGCAAAGAAGAAATCAAAACTAAAAGATTCAAAGGTTTGTCTAGGCCCAGGCAATAGAGATAGCCTTTGTTGATGAGATTCCTCACGAGGGGGAACTCAAATTGCCTGAAATTGCTCTCCTCCTACGAGGAAGTAGGTTTCATTTTATAATGGATACCACTAAGGATGGGAGCATCTATAGAATTTTTGTTGCTCTACCGTTATTATAGGATCGGGTAAGAAGAGGGAGAGGTCCAATCCCATCACCAAAATTTGTACAGTGTTTGAAAAACTAGCCCCTAAGGAGGGGTATCCTGTCGTTGAGTTGCTCAAGCGAGTGGGATGCGTAGTGTCACCCCAAATGAAGAAAGAAATATTGAAGGATATCAGATCGATCTACCAGTTCTAGAAAGTAGTTGAAGTGCCTCCAGCCCATGTTCCTGTCAGGTTCCGATTTGGGACTCATGTTGATAAAATTACCACCCTCACAGATTCTACCCTTGTTACGCCAAAGTCTATAAGATGTCAACTAGTCAAGTCACATCTGGGTCCAAGGATACCTCATAACACTGTTAATGAAAGCTTCCCAAAGAAGGATAAAGGGAAGAGACCCGTTACCGGTGTACTTGGTTTGCATCACGGGGAGCATTCTTCTCTTTGACATATCAATCCCTCCTCTAAGACACTTTATCTTAAAACATCAACGTCAACGAAGAGAGTGTGGGTACCCAAGGGTGCTGCACCAGTACGTTCTAATCAGCCTGTGGGGCAATTTTGTGGAATGAAGCATAGGTCTTATGCATCAGAGGTTGTTACCATTGTTGTTACAATGTCCTTCATACAACAAGATGGTGTTCAAGAGAGATCTTCAGATCTCAAGATTCTGGGGAAAGCAATCGAAGAAAAGGTAGAGAAGCTGAAATCCAAGATTGCAGAATTGGCTAAACAGCAAGGAGTAGGTGTTGATGATGATGAAAATTTTAATTTCATGGATTATCTCGATGAGGAGTTCATGGAAACTAATGTCGTTGAAACTAGGGCCACTATATCTGCGTGCGATGCTCCACTCCCTAGTGAGAAGAATGTCATGGATGACCTCTGAAGGGCCATTAAACTATATGATGAATAGATCATACAAATAGAGAAAAGGATGGAAGAGATGGTCGTTACCATGACCGTCTTGGCTACAATATAGGGGCAGTCTTAGTCACAGCAATTATCTTCGATAGAGGTTAATCAACCCAAAGTTGTGCATATTACAAAAGATATAAGCAGGCGTTTCTATCAGTAGAGACGAATTGACGAAATGCATAAGGAAGATTTAGTCCAGAGTTTTGTACTAGAGAAAGACATTAAGCAAATGGTCGAACAACAAGTTTAGGAGGCCTTAGCCCAGTATAAGGGTGGTGCATCAATTTCAAAGGGTATACCTTACCTAGAGGAATTTGATGTTGTGCCCTACCCCAAGGGCTTTGTGTCACCAAACTTCAAGACATTTGACATAACCAGAAATCCTTGTTAGCAAATAGCCCTCTTTAGAGCCAATTTTTGTAGCAATTTATCAGGGATAACATTTGATTGGTATGCCAAGTTGTTTAACGGATTAGTAAAGATGTTTGCCAAGTTTGAGCACTTCTTTGTGAAGAGGTTTGCCAAAGCGCATCATCATGTCACCATAGGAGATCTCGTGGCGGAAAGGTAGAAACCTAACGAGACCTTGGTTGACTATATCTTAAGGTGGAAAAACTTGAGCATGAAGTGTGAACCCCAGCTCAAATTAATGATTTGTATATGATAGAAAATGTTCCAATCTATCATTATACGAATTTTATCCCAACGAGAGATATGATGCAAGAAGTATATAAATTTATGACGGATGAAAATTATAATTGCAAAATAAGAGATGAGGGATATGTTAGTTTCTCTGCTTCACTGCTTAACCCAATATTAAAATAATAGCGTTTCTTCATTTCTGTAAAATTACTCCCTATCATGAAGACTAGTAGAGTTACAAGAGAAAGTTTCATTTTAAACTATTGCATTCAAATGGAAAGCCCATTGATGTGGGGTTGATTATTTTCAAATCTATTATGGGTATTATTATCAATGGGCCAATATATGGATTGGGGCATCTTTTTACAATTTTCTTACTTTGCAGTCAATCTCAAGTGCCATATGAAAGTTGGGAGAAATTATTATAACCTTGGGAGCCCATGATTTCTATTGATGACAATTATATTGGGAATGACATTGAAGCATCGGATATTATTGTGGATCATTCATCACATGCTTCAACACCATTAATGACACAAAAAGTTGGAAGTTCAATAGCTTTGGAGAAGAAAATGATGAAAATAGAAAGAAAACTTCAAAGTGCTATAAATGCAATAGGAAATCTCAACTACCTTATTGATCACCTAGATTGGATGATGAAGGAGAACTTTGATCACAATAGAACAATTGAAGTAGGATTTGAGCAGATGTTAATAAAAAATGGATGGATCGATGAAAATTCGACTGATCAATTCTCGTACCCATTACCAGTCTATGGGAGATATTAGAGGAGGAAAAAGTACTAAAGATGAAGCAGAATAATTAAAGAAGTTGGACTCTCTACTACTTTAAAGTAATTATGTTTTTAATGTGATTGTGTGGATTTAATTTACTTTACTTGACTTTACTTTAGAGCTCCATTAACTTTGATTGTGTGTATAGTTTTGTGTCAGCGTTCTAGTGTTGTGGCTTGATTTCGATGTTGAATTATAATTTAGTTTGATTTATGTATGTGAAAGTGTGATTAGAAAAATGTATTTATAAAAAGTGTATTTTGATATATAAAAGTTAGTTTGGTGTTGTTTGTGAAAATGCTTGTTTGTGAAATATTTTAAGATGAAAATTAGTGTTAAAAAAACTAAATAGACTTTGGAGTAAATGGAAAGAAAACTGAATATTGCAAAAATAAACGAATGAATTTTTTGGCCATTGGTGCCGACGGCGCCGGCATGGGCGTTGACAGCTCATTCAACCCGAAAACCATCCAAACAATTTGAAATTTGCAATTTGTGCATTAGAAAAGTCATTTTTACCTTTTGGTCACCTTCAACCTCCGATTTTTGCACCTAGGGCTTGCTATTGCTCGAATTTAAGGCAATTTTAAGCCAAACAAAGTTTGGATTTTATCTTCTCTAAATAAGAGCTGCATTATGAATTCAAAATTTTTTATTTTCACCATGGATTTATCTTACATTGCCGACATCCGAAATTTTGAAATTTTCTTAGAAGATTTTGAGAAAATTCTTTGGTGAAGAACTCTTACTTAGTAGATTTAAGTTTAAAACGTTTCATATTGTGATTTTCTGAATTTTTGGAAATTTATTTGGATTTTATCATATTTTCATAGATTACCATGGCACCAATAATGAGCAAGAGAAAGAGAAAGGTGGATTTTGATGACCAAATGTTTGTCAATTACAAGGCCATTATTTGTTTCAATAGTCTACAATGTTGTTTCAGTAGTCTACTTACAACTAAAAAAGTAATTCCGGATCAAGGATTTAAAAATCCAAGTGGAGAAGTAGAAAGAATAATCAATGCTCTGCAGTGGGAGAATTTTTGTTACTTTACTGCCGAGGCTATTATTGGTGTAGTGATGGAGTTCTATGACAGTTTAAGGAAACTTCTGAAGACTATGTGTTTGTTCGTGGGAAAATGGTGGAATTTACTCCAAGGAAAATTAATGAATATTATCAATTAGAGGATGTGTATAGATACTAGTACAAATCATTTATGCTTCAAATGAAGCCTTGGATGAAGTTATTTCTTTTCTTACTGATGGAAGAGAAGCTTGGAAGGTGAAGAATATTGTTAAGGTAAACTTTCCTCTTTCTATGTTAAATGTAGTATCTAAGGCCTGTCACAACTTTATTTTCTAGTAGAATGATACTAACAAATCATCAGAGTGACGTTACAATGGATAGAGCCATCTTTAACTTCTGTATTCAACGAATGAGAAAGATAGATGTAGGCTCTATTACTTATAGAAACACTCATTCTATTGCTTTGGGAGAGACTACTCGTGGTTTAGCACAGCCTGCCCTGATCTACAAACTATGTGAACAGGTAGGAGTTGATTTTAGAATGAATGAGGAGAGGATTACACCTCTAAATCCTATTAGCCTTGCCAATATTAAGACTTATGAATCTCATGTTGGATGGAGATATGGAAGTAAGACTAGAGATATTCCTTCTACTTCAAGTACTACTACTTCTAGTACCCCTACTCTCCAGAAATTTATGGGGTAGATGATGATCCAACCGGGAGATATCATGAGAATGGAGTGTAGAATGGAAAATGTGGAGGCCAGAAATGCACACAATGATGATTTGACAAGACAGAAGTTCGAATATGATGCTACATATGATGATGCGATGGTCAGATACATGAGGCGTGATCACTCAGTTCAATTTCCTACTCACCTTATTTTTACTCCATATGAGAAACAAAATTTGGATGTGGAAGAAGAAGAAGATGATGATGATTGGTGATGTTTTAGTTAGATTTTTGTTTGGTTTATATTTGGTTGTACTTTATTGTTGAGACTGTTTATTTTTAGAGTGTGACACTTTATTTTAAATGTTATGTTCGATTATGAACAGTAGATTTGTGAAACTATTTTTACATTAGAAATCATTTTAGTACGGTGGTTAGTTTCTAGTACTTTGTTGAATGTGTTTGTAGTTAACTCCTTCTCAACAAAATTTTTTATATCTTTTATGTGTTATTTAATCTTTTGAGTCTTGTAGTTTTTCATATTAGCACCTGCAATATTTCAGAGTTAAGTTTCAATATCAAAACCTTCAACAGGTAAATCTTTTCTTTAAGTATTAAATGTTTTCTTTTACCCTTTTTTTAGTTTTTCATGCTAAATCTCTTAAAAATTTATGTTTGGGGGGGTGGAGAAATTTTTTTTTTGAAGAAAAGAAACTTAAATTTATTTGTCCTCAATTAACTATATTTTCAAAATATTTTAAAAAGTAACATGACCTTTAATATTATAGGGTAACATTAGATAACTATATTTGTGTTTCTAAATATACAGTAAACTTAAGTAAAAATTTTCAATAAAAAAGGTTAATTTTTGAGATTAAGATATTTGGTATGATAGAATAAGATTATGTTTTTCTATTGTAAGTAAAGGAATTTGTATTTTTTAAGTATTAAAAATCTTAGAGATTCATGTAAGAAGAAAAGAATAAAACTTTATGAAAAATCTTTAAAGCTAATATAAATTTATAAGTGAAGGAATGTGAAAATTTTTTAACTTTCAGAAAAAGATAGTGAATTTTAAAATCATTAAAGGCTCTCCAGATATAATAATACTCACATAAAAAAAGAAAAAAAAAAGGATTGAAAATGATCCTGAAAAGAAAAGAAAAAAAAGGAAAAAAAAAGATGTGACGAGAAGCTTGAGGAGATGCCTAATTAAAAATTGGTTTCACTTAAATCAACTTAAAGAAGAAGACTTGATTATATTTTCTAAACTTTCATTTCAGTATTAGCATATTTACTAGTAAAGTTTCATGAAGTTCTTTTTCATATGAATATTCTAAGTGGCTTTAATATGAATAATTTGCAATTTTCCTTAAAAGGAATAGAAAATCAAAAACCTTAAACTTGACTGCTAGATATTCTTATGCCCTTAATATTAACTAGAGTTATTTAACATTTTTCTTAAGTTATGATATTGTGTTTAGTGGACTAAAATATGGAAATCTAGAAGTTAAAATTTTTTCCATGAGTCATAATTTTATGTAGTAAAGGAGTTACTTGATGAAAAGTAACATTTAAGTTTAGGGGATTTTGATACACCAAAAATATATGCATTTTAGACTCATATTTTATACTCATTTTTGGTGATATTGCACTTCAAATGAATGTATTTTTTATGTTTTATTACATTTTGTTGATTTTTAGGACTTGGAGCAAAATTGAAGCAAAAAAGAATGAAATTTTGAGTTAGAATGGAGTTTTTGAAGAATTTTTCAGTGCTTACGGTGCTGTTTGACAGAGCACTGTGTAAATTAAATCGCCACTGGCGCTGACAACGCCAGTGTCAGTGTAGACCTTATTTCTAGAAGATTCGATAAATTTGGATGCTTTTTGAAGAATTTTTGGATGCACTTATTGGAAAACTAACCCTAGGATCTATTTAGAGCCAAAATTGATCAGAAAAGAGCTCTCCTTCACTCTCCTTCGCCCCTTTTGTGCCTCTTCGCAGCCTTCAAGCACTTTCCACTTTCTTCCACACCATTCCACACCATTAGTCATTTATTTCCTTTATAGTTTTGATTTTTTGTGGTGAGTTTAAGTGTAGATTTTTCTCTAAGAGTGTTGGGGAGAGAGAAGTGAGAGATTTCTTCTTTTTACATTTCCTAAGAGAGACTACAAGGGATTTGTTTTGAGAAAGAGTTTCAGATAAGTGTTATTTTTTATTATTGTTGTATGAACTTTATTTTATATATGAAATTTGTGGTTTGTTGTATCTTTCACATGAAGTCTGAGTAGTTCCCTTTATATTTCTCCCTATTTTGTGATATGGTGAAATGAAGAGATACTTTGGATGTGCCAATGTTAAAATATAAAATAAATTATGATGATTTTTTAACTTTGTTCTTAATTCACTTTTCGATATGACCAATTGAATTGTTAAAACATGTTCTGAAACATATGATCTGAGAAATGCGGTATGAGTTCTACGAAAGAGTGAGAATCACATTTAATTCCATGAAGGAGTATTTCGTTCAAGAAATTAAGTGGAAATAAAAAGGAAAATATACTTTTTTGGGTGTAGAATTGGATATTTTAGGGTGACAGACTAAAATCCCCAATTCAATCTTAGTGTTTAAGAACTAAAGTGAGAGTTAGCCTTCAGGAAAAGGGAAGTGGGAGCTCTAGAGTTGTAGCCAGCATCCTCCTAGCTTAGCCACAGATTTAGGGACTAAACCTGAGATTAGCCAATGATTTTCTATAACACTGAATTCGGGTAGAGATTTAAAATTGCTCCTATTTGGTAGAATACATAATTTAAACCATTTATTTCATCTCATTTCACCAAAATCTCATTATAGTGGGAATGATGCTTTTTCATATTATAAAACTTCATCACATAAACATAGTTTAGTAGTTATTGTCTTAAAATTTGCATTTAAATTTTTCTAGTACTTAATAATTTAGTTCTCATAGTATCTCAAACATTCAAAATTAGTGATGATAATTTCATTTTATTTTTGTGAATTTTCTAGTTAATTTATCACTTCAAATTTAAACCTTCCTCATGGGATTGATATTTGGGACTTAAATAGAAAGTCTAATAATATTTGATAACGATACGTATACTTGCATAGAATCCCAACATTAAGTGCTTAACGTTATTATTCACAAAATACCACATCAAGTTTTTGGCACTTTCTAAAGCGGTGTCAACTTTATAAATTTTACATAACTATAATTTCTGGGATCAGGCATCCCTTGGAAAATACATCGAATCATGACATATTTTGAAGAGATACCAAAGCACCTCTTGGAAAATTATAAAAGAAGAAAGTTGAGAGAAAAAAGGGAGCTGAGAAGTTCTTGAAATAGTTCATGGAGAAACATTGAAAAGATTTTTTAGGCACCACAAATTTACTTTTTCCTTTTTGTTTTTAGTTTTAATGTGAGAGTTAAGAGTGTTGTAAGCAAGAAGAGATTGAACGGAACTTCAAGAGCTTGGTGAAGGATTTGAGATAAGTATTTAGCTTTGTTTTTAAATTACTTATGGTTTTAATCGAGACTTCTTGTTGGTTTGACAATGATTTCTACTTTTAAACTAAAGTGTAGTTTTGTTTTCTTCATAGATTCTGAGTAGTTTTCTTTATCTTTCTCCTTAAAATGATAAGTAATTAAAATGTTGGATGAAAGTTGTGGAGAGTATTAATCTTTAGTGTTGGAAGAAGTTATGATGATTTTATTCAATGTACTTCATTTACTTCTTGAACTGGCCCATCTAGATGTTAAAATTTGTTGTGAGAACATGTAAGAACCAGAATGATATTGTCTTAGTCAATAATTGGAAAGAATCACATGAGGTTGTATGAATGAGAATGAAATTCATATGATTTAGTTCAAATATAGAGGGAAATAATCTTTGAAGGGTGTAGAGTTAGTGGACTTTAGAGTGATAGGCTGAAGCCTCCAACTTGGTTTCTTGTTTTAGGTTTTGATATGAGATGATAGCCCTCAGATGGAGAGAATTATTGACCTCATTTTTTGTTGAGGTTTAGTTTTTCCTCTTTAGTAGCCTAGGGTCTAGCCATAGGAGTTTTCCTGTTGACTATTCCTAGAAAACTAGACATGGAACCCTCACCA
>NEWO01002797.1:4420-16116 GCA_003013225.1 Phalaenopsis aphrodite
CCAACAACTTCAGGAAAAGTCTCCTTAGTCCGTATATATATATATATATATATATATATATATATATATATATATATATATATATATATGAGTATTATTCTTCTGTTCCCTCAAAAATTTTTGGTGGACACTGCATATACATTTGCTTCTGCCCTTCGACTGTCGTCGTTCTCATCATCATGTGTCATTCGGGTAATCGTCATTGTTTTTGTGGAGTCACCAGTTTTTTTATTATTGTACAACCCTTTCTCTCTGAATAATTATCTCTCTGATCATGTGGGTGATCTAAATAAAGAAGTGATTGGAGGGCTAAGGCATACAATGACAGGGATAAGCAAAAGAATCACATGGTAAAAATTCTGTGAGATGGACTTCTCGTAGAAAGCTTCAACATGTATGTCTGAGGTAAGCTCGACTTAAGATACTTGCGAAGAATACCTGACAAAAAAAAAACCCATGGCTAGAGATTCAGGTTGTTGTATCTATCATGGGGTTCACTTCTTCTTATAAGGGCCAGCCTTTATAGTAAGTTACATCTTAAACAACTGAGGATGCTCAAGAAAAACTCTTTATTAAGGTTGCAACTCGTCCACTTAAAGTTTGAATATTGTCAGTTTCAAAGAAGGAGTTTCAAAGTCCTATCTTAAAGGTAGTGGATGCTTGAAGGCTCAAAAGTGTCCTGTTAAGATTCCAAACTATCTTATGATTTTGTTTTATTGTCAATGGTTTATTTGAAGTTAAACTTTTTATTTGAGTTTTGAATGCACATTCTTGCAACACAGAGCTAGCACACTATAATTATATACAAAGTAAATCCATGTTGTTGTCCATATTTTGTCTTCAGTAGCCCTAGAAAATGGAGTTAGCATAAATATATATATTTTTGGTGATTCAGCTATTTATTTATTTTTAATTTCAAACAACCCGGTCTAGATGCCTATGGTTTCTATTGTCCCTGGGTCTTTGGGTTCCCTAATATTCCTAATCTAAGAAGCGGTTAAACCTAGTCCAAATGGAAGATTCCTATTAGCAAACATGGGTTGTGTAATGCAAGAAATTATTGTAAACTTACGTAGCAGGGTTATAGTTGTGTTCAGTGATCTTTGTTCATTAGAGTTTTTTTTAAGTTTTAATGACTGTTTTAAATTTTAGGGGTTGAAAATTTTATGTAGCTTAAAATTTAAAAGCTCATAAGATTTTTTTTAATATTTTGGATTATATATTTCATGTTTGAAATGACTTGGTCAAGATCACATGGTTTTGTCGTCCTGGGTAGTTGAGGTTTGCGGTTTAATTAGTCACAAGTGACTGTAAGATATTTTGTTACATGTGTTACTTCCTCCAAAATACCTTCTCAAATTAGGTTGCATTTGATGACTAATGTTTAAGTTTTAGCGACTTCTTATAATGGATTTTATGTAAGTATTTTATGTTTTTTTGTACCTTTGCCCAAATTGCCCCCGACTGAGACTAAGTGTGCTTTTGTTATCGTATGTGAATTTAAACAGTCCTTAACCCCAAGTCACATAAGTCTGAGTTAAGCTCAGATTAGGTCGGGTCAGGTCAGACTGATCCAAAGAGAGTTTCTAGTCTATATGAGTTAGCTCAAGTTCACCTCGGGTTAACTTTGAATATGTTAAGTAAATATGTGTTTAACATGACTGACCCAGGTTGGATCAGTTTAAATGGGGTCAAGCTGAGCCTAATTAATTTTGACTAACTCGGAGTTGAGCTGAATTGTTCTAAATCAGGCTGAGTTAACTTTGAGTTAACTTGGGTTAAGCAGGGTAGACTCGAGTTAAGCCTCCTGCCTTAGGACAAATATAACTGGAGTTAAACTTGGATGAAGTCTAAGCTAACTCAGAATTGATTCATCAATCAATCGATTTAAGTCTACGTTAAGCTAGACTTGAGTCAATCTTTAATTAAACTTGGTTTAAGTTGAACTTAAGTTAAGTTCAAAGTCGAGTTCCGGATCAGGTTGACATGTGTTAAGTCAGATTGACTCAAGGTATTTAAATCGATTTGGGTTGACCTAGTGATTCAGTTCATTATGGTTAACCTAAATTAGGTCGGGTTGATCTGGTGAAATAGTTGATTTGGGTTAACTCGCGTTAGATCACCCAATGATTTAAGTTAATTTGGGTGAACCCAGGTTAGGTCAAGTTGAACCGATGATTTAGTTGATGTGTGTTACCTCGAGTTAGGTCGGGTAACCAAGAGATTCAATTGATCTAGGTTAGCCCAAGTTAGATGGGTGACCTGGTGATTTGAGTTGATTTGTGTTAACTTGAGTTAGGTCAGGTTGACCTGGTGGTTTGAGTTGATTTAGGTTAGCCCTAGTTAGGTCAGTTTGACTTGATGGCTTGATTTGATCTGGGTGAACTTGGGTTAGGTTTAGTTGACCCAGTGATTCAGTTGATTTGAGTTAACCCGAATCAGATCAGATTGATCTAGTAATTCAATTGAGTAGGGTGATTCAGTTGGTTTGGGTTAACCTGGGTTAGGCCGAGTTAACCCATGGATTTAGATGATTTGGTTAACCCGAGTTAGGTCGGGTTGGCCCAGTTATTTAGTTGATTTGAATTTACTAGATTTAAGTCGAGTTGACCAGGTGGCTTCAGTTAATTGGGTTAACCTGAGTTAGGCTAAGTTGACGTTGTGGTTAAGTTGATTTTGGTGAACCTAAATTAAATCGAGTTAACCCAGTGATTTAGTTGATTTGGGTTAATCAAAGTTAGGTCAAGTTGACTTGGTGATCAATTTGATTTGGGTTAAGACGAGATAGGTCAAATTGACATGTTGATTCAGTTGATTTTGGTTAATCTAATTTAGGTCAGGTTGACCTGATGATTTAGTTGGTTTGGTCTAACGCGAATTTGGTCATGTTGGCTTGACGTATTAGTTGATTCATTCTATGCTTAATTAGGACAAACAGTTTGTTAAAATTGGGCTTGGTTTAAGTTAGGTTGGACCTAGGGTGTTTACTTTGAATTAGGTCAACCAATTAACTTCTTAAACTCTTCATGACATCCCCTTAGGCCAAATGGACCCTTCAATTAGTTTTTAAAACAATTCCGAAGCCAAGCCTAAATCCAACTTTCAGCCCAAACCATAATTTTGAACTTAAAATCCAAATTAACCTAAACCTTAAAATTAGCCTATGCTTAATTTTCTCTTACCTTGGTTAGCCTCCAAGAATGCTAATTAAATCAACCAAGAACCAAATTTGTGCCATGGACCAAAGGTCCCTTGAATCAAGCAAACCCATCTCAAAATTTGGCTAAGCTCTCTATCCCATTCAACTAGCCCACCTAACCACAAGCTTAACGCAATTAAAAATTCCCTGACCTTCCTTGACTTTGCTAACCGCCTCCCCTGTCCTGGTGTCCTACTAATGGTCAAAAAACCCAAAAATGAGAAGCCCTCCCTTGGCTCAAACCCAAAATTCTACCCATTCAATGTGGCTCACTCCCTTGGTTTGCCCTATTGGCCACCATGGACATGGCTATTTAACTCCACCTATCATGGGCACATGGAGAGTGCTACCAATTTCTTGGGGAGACTCCTCCAAACTGCTTTCAGAGATTCCCCAGACCTTCCTAAGCTAACTCCAATTATATTTCAACCATCTTCCCCACTATAAAAGCCCTAATTTCAGGCTTGTAATCCAGGGCTTTTTCTGTCACTCCACCAAAATCCACAAACGCTAAAATTGATTTTTCCAAGAGCTTCTCCAGACCAAATGTGGAAGTTCCCCATCAAACCCCTCTCTCACGAGCACTCTAGTCCACTCCTAGACTAAACCCGTGCCACCTCTTGATTGAACTCCTATCCAGACCCAATTCTAGGTCAAAGCATAATTTTAGAGGATGTTCGTGGACTCAAGGTGAAGCTAAGGAACAAACCCAATTGAGGCCTCACCTCTTGGGCAAAGGTATAAGATAAAATCTCTAAAATCTTGCTCAGTTTCACCAATTATGAAGAGAGGTTTCATTTCACATGCTTTTAACCATAAGGATATGTTCGTCTCGATTAGATGAAGCCATGGGATCAAACTATGAGTGATTTGGTTGAGTATCAAGTGAGATCAAACATTTTAGTGTTAACGATTCTCAGTTTAGGTTGATGGTGACAATGAACGAATGTCATTTATTCACACGTGTATTGATCCAACGATGGAAGAGGAGTCGAACGAGGAGATGGAACATAAAGCCCCGGCCGATTCAGTGCTGACGCGAATCCTAGTGTGGAATGTGAGTGCATCACATGGGCTTTCGAAGCTTCCAAGGAAGTACATGGTGCCGACGTGGATAAGTAGGAAATCAGGGCAATTTTTTTATTTAAATAAATTTAAAAACTTCTAAAAATAAAAAATTGGTGTAAAAAATCATAAAAATAAAATAAAAATATCATAATGCTCAGTGAATTAAGGAGAATCATGCGGACTAAAAAATAAAATTATCTAACTTTTATTTAGTTTTAAATTAAATAAATAAAACTTATTTAAATCATAACTAATTAGATATTAATCAACATGACTTCAAATTTGGAGGGTTATTCATGATGTGATTAGGAATGTTCCCTAATTTTTTCCAAGTCAACGAACACTCCTAACTTAAAAAACCCCAATTTTCAAGGCTTGACACCTATTTTTGATTAAAATAATTATATAAATTGAAATATAAATCACAAAAATATGGGACTTACTTTGATAGGTTCACTACGGTCAGAGGACCTTAGAAAAAATATAAAATGAGTTTAAATAATTAAGTGTATTATTTTATGTAATTAAGCCACTAAAACTTATAATAAATTAAGAAAAAAAAATATAATTCATTAGTTCATAAAATTTGATCCATAGTGAAGATAATGAACATATTAAATCTATAAATATTTGAAACCAATTTGAATTGAATTTAATATCAAAGTCTATTTTTCTAACTAAATGTGATTTTCTTACTAAAATAATTATAATAAATAAAATATAACTAAAAAAATTATGAAAAGTGGTTTGGAGTGATCCTTGTGACCGGTGGCACTAAAAAAAATAAAATTGATGTTAAAATAAATAGTTCATTTTGAAGCTTTTTTCAATTTAAAAGTAATTGAAAATAATAAAAAAATCTCAAAAATATGAAAATGCACCAAAATGTCACAATTTGTTCTTTGATCACTCGGGACCACTTAAAACATTTTTTTTGATTTTCTTAATAAAAAATATTTTCCTAGTTGTTTTTCATTGAAATAATTACAATAAATAAAATAAAAATCGTAAAATGAAAAGTTATTTTTATGCGTTAACTAAACTCAGTGGGACTAAAGAGAAATATAAAAAGTAAATGTTGGAATTAAATTATATTTATTTTTTAATGAATCTCTAAAATTAAAAAATAATTATAATAATTGAAATTAAACATAGAAAAATCATGAAAACTGCTCCTACAGGTCCTCTGATCAAGATGAACCTCCAAAAATTTTCTTAAGGATAGAGGAATTTTTTTTCCAACTAAACGAAGTAACATTGAAAATCCCTATTTTTGAGTAAAACTAATTATTCAAAATTAAACAGAAGTCAATAAATTTTATTTTCACCTCTCATATTTTTTTTGACCAATGAATGAGGTGCCAATAAAATTTCAAAGTCAATTAAGTTAAATTTAAGGAATTATGAGGTGGACAACCTTAAGGGCAAAATGATAATTGTGTAATTTTGAAGCTCTAATTAAAATTTATGTTAACTCAAAGGGTAAATGTGTAATATTGATCATAATAAACTTCCTTAGATGTTTGAAACATGAAATGTTAAGAGGTAGAAACCAATTCACCACTTCTCTATTGTAAGGGTAAAATTGTAATTTTTCTAAATTATTGTGACTTGGAAGTTAACCAAATTGAAAGATTCTAGGGCAGTGAGCTTGAGCTAGAAAGATGATAATTTACCCATTTAGAGCCCTTAGTTGGTGATTAGATGATAAGTGCATTCCCTTAGTGATAATTAAAACCACTTAATCCAACATCCTTAATTATTGTAAACTTACCCATAAAAATAATCTAAGGGCTTAGTAGTGAATTAGGCCTGATCTAAATTTTTCTATTGAGGTTTAGAAAGAGAAAAATAATTAATCATGAATACCTTTAAAACACTACAAGCCCTACTTTAACCAAGCACTAGATCTTTGATGATTCATTTTGCTCTTATGGGCACCCATTGACATAATTCTTAAGTAGAAATGTCAGGTGAATTCCTGGTTGCCCCACTCTTGAGATAATTTAAACATCAAGGTTCATTAAGCACATAAAATTTTTTTTACCATTGAACCTATATTTAACTTCAACTCATTAATTTAACAACATAATATGTTCAAATGAACTGAAAACGCTTTAAAGGGTTTTAAAAGTTGTTTAGGGTTATGCCTCGAATACTTTTATAACATTTTGGATATTTAGAAGAACAATTGAACTCATTATGCTTTATTCAAGAAAATCATCATTAAATCCATTAAGGAACCAACAAGTTATGTTGTGCGACCCATTAATTCACATAAATTAATAAAATCTCATACACTACTTATCCTACATTAATGACTCAATGCTAAAGGATTTAAGTCTTCTCTAAGGTATTTAAATTTTTTTGAGCAACTAGAGATATTTGTTTTTGCCACATATTGATTATTGGACTTGTGTAAGTCTGAGGTATATGTGGCTAGGGCGATGATGATAATGCTAATTTGTGCTAAAACAAGGGATACGAAGTGGGATTTTAGAAAAATATTTCCTACCCCAAGGACCTTTAATAAGAGGGGAGAGGATAAGGACTGATAATACTATTTGACGACTCTTGAGGATATGGTTGTTCTGATACTCTTAGGATGTCAGTAGTCCTAGCTTGATTAGAGTAATTATCTATGGATTATAAAATATTTTAAACAACAATCCTTTTTGCAACATAACTACTTTTGCCTGCTAAAGTAAGACTTACATGCATGAACATTAAATTGAAATGAAATCTTATAAAGGTCCACTATAATCATCACTTGGATCGGGGATAAGACTTCCCTCCATAGATTATCAAATTTGTAGCTCTTACTCAAGGCTGGGAAGCACACAGTCCAGGTTTAAGCCCCCGCCTTTACCAAATGTCTTACACTTAGTTCGGATCTTTCATATGTGACTAGGGATTTTCTTTTACTTGATCTTATTTTACTATGGCTTGTTTCCTGACTTTCCTCACACCGGATACTCCTATTTACTTTTCTGTAATTTATTTAAATCTTCTGCAAAAATATTATTCTTTAAGATGCTAACCATGCAGCGGTAGCAGAGCTCAGGTATACTAATTCAAATATTTACAACAATTTTATTACAACATTTTCTTTTACTATCCTTTTACTCTTTCTTTTGTAATCACAAGACTTTTAGGATAGAAAATAGTAGCCAGTTTACCTAGAGTAGATCACTGTAAAACTCAAACCCATACCTGTTAGTTAATTGGACTTATAATTATTGAAATAAAAGTATAAGACATAAAGTATTTATCTGGAGCTGCCACTTCGACGAAGAGCTTGGAGCAAGTAGGAGTAAGTGGAGGACATTGGTATACAACACTAAACCTTTCTTTAGAATTAAAAAACAAGCCATAAGTCTTTGAGGTAGTTCATCTAGCATGACATAAATCCTTAACTTTTATTATATGCCTTTGCACAGTCATTTTATTCAATTTAAGCCCTAACTAGCTTTAGGCTCTGAGGTTGTCATTTGTATTGATGTAAACCCTCATATTTTCCAGGCTATTTGTATGATCGTGTTATACAAGTGTAAGAACTAAATAATATAGCTGGCAGGATTAAACATCAAATATTATTTTCTTAAAACTGAAGCGAAATAGTCAGATAGTTGGAGAAGTCGCTGAGGTTCCCTCAAATCAATGACATCTTCTACCTTTTATTCCTTTAGATTCCTAAAAATAACTTTTCCCATTTGATCCATTCCCTTTTGAACATACACTATACAATCTTGAAAGCCTTAAAGGTTGAAATTCTGTAAACCAAAATCATTGATATGAATCGAGAGGACTCTTAAGTGCCTTCAATTACTTAAGATGTATTTAACTATACGGGATGTTTTTATAGGGAACAATGTAGCCCAGTTTAATATAAACCCTATTTAATCTTCTATATTAATATAAAAACTCTCATTGCTAGTCCCAAGTCTAGATGTGAAAAGTGTAGGGTTGTGTTAGGTAGTCGATAGCCGATGTAAAACTTGTCAAAAAAATCATGACATAAATCCTTTTGATCATTGTGTAAGAGCTAGGGCATTCTCTTGAAGTGACACACTTTATAGCTTGGATACAATGCAAGGGTCATGATACACCAAAAGAGTTTTCAATTTTATGTACACATTTTATGTTTAAATTTCGTGATATTGCACTTTAAAGAATGGTAATTTAATGTTTTGTAACAGATATATTGATTTTAGGCATTTTGAGCAAAAAGGAGCAAAAAGAAAGAAATTTGGAGTAAAAAATGCAGTTTTTCAACATCCCGGTGTAGTGGTGCCATTTTATAAAGAGTTGGCACCAGAGGCACCAAATCTCGCGGTAGGGGCGCAGTTTAAGAGCTGGCACCAGAAGCACCAGAATTCAGAGAACAATGCAAAACTCCAATAAACAGAGGCTAGAGGCATCTGAACAGGCGTCAGAGGTGCGAGAGTTGAATTAAAATGGATTGTGGCAGTTATTGACTATTTTTGAGAGGTTCTAAAAGACCACAACTAATTAAAAATACCCCATGAATTTTTTTAATCCATCTAGACACTTTGGAAAGGCTCTTGAATGATGAAATATATTAGTCTTGGATTAATGGATTTGCTCTTAACGTGAAAAGATGCGCCTCTTGGCAAAAATAAGGAAATTTTCAATTCTTTGAAGAGAAGACCGACACCCCAATTAAAAGGTGGAGTCTAGTGTGTGGGCAAGTGGTGTGAGAGAGAGGGTGTGTAGAGGTTTTGAAGAGGATTTTCTTCTAGTGTTTTAATAGGAGAGGGAAGCTGAGAGATTTATTCTTTATTACATTTCTAAGTGAGAATTAAGTGTGATTGTAATGAGACAAAGTGCTTAAAAAGAACTTTAAGGGATTTGCTTGAGAAGGAGTGTAAGATAAATTGTGTTATTTCCTTTCTTTATTTTGTAAACTTGTTTTTATATATATAATCCATGTTTTGTCATGTCCTTCTCATGAATTCTAAGAAGTCTTCTTTATCCTTCTCTGTATGATGAGATATAGTTTTGTGAAGAATTAACTTTGTTATGTATGGTTTTAAATGTCAATAAATTGTGATGATTCAAACTCCAATCTTCATTTACTTTTCGATCTTGCCAATTGAAATTTTAAAATTTATTTAGAAACATAAGATCCAAAATAGCTCAGCTTTTTTAGACAAGGTAAGAGTCAAATTCAATTTCATGGGTGAGAATGTAGTCCATGGTATTGAGTACAAATAAATAAGGAAATATACTTTGATGGGTGCAAAATTGAAGATTTTATGATAACAGACTAAAATCCTCAATTTGGTCCAGTTGGTTGGAAACTAAAGCAAGAAGGTTAGCCCTCAGGGGAGGGAGAAGTGTGAACTATGGAGTGGGAGCTAATATTCTCTCAACCTAACCATATATTTAGGGACCAAACTATAGATTAGTCAATATTCTTTATACGCTTTCAGAGTGAAAATAATAAGATTGCTCCAATACAGTTTTATATATAAATTTAAATGATTTTAATTACTTTACAATCCATAAACTCATTGTAAAGGGGAATGATGCTTTATTAAATTTGAACTCTTCTTTACAAAACTTTGTTTAGTCTTAGTCAGTTTAATTATAAAGTTTAGAATATAACTTAGTTAACTTAGTTCTTTTAACTGCATTTCATTTAACATACAATAAATTTACTTTAGATTTGTTTTTGTTACCTATGTTTTTGTAGTTCGAATATTGTGTTTTACATTATAACCATAAGAATTTCTAACTCCTGTTGGGATCGATACTTAGAACTCCATTAAAGTCTTTTATTACTTGAGCGATACATATACTTGCATAATTATTATGGTCTGGCAACTTAGAGATTTTAAACTATAAACCTATTTATACTGAAGTGATTTTTATTGTGATTGATTTGTATATTTACTAATTATGCTATCATGGGTGTGTTGTAGTATTTACTAATTATGCTATCATGAGTGTGTTGTAGTATTTACTAATTATGTAGTATTAGATTTGTATATTTACTAATTATTGTGATTGATTTATATATTGTACTAATTATTAATATTTTTATTTTTTAGTGTGTTTACTTATTTTAATTGCTTATCGTATTTGTGTATGCATAGTTTAAGATTTGAAGATTTAGTACCTTACAATTCGGAGTTAGAAAGAACTATTAGAAAATTTTGAAAATAACAAAAGGAATTAGAAAGTTTGAACAAAATGACTACAAACTTAAATAATCAAAGAATTGAAAATGAACATCATTAGAAACCTTTAAGAGATTATGTTAATCCTACAATAGATGAAATTCATTTGAGTATATAAAATCATGTTGTAGCTGCTAATTCATTTGAGCTTAAAACTATTATAATCCAAACGGTACAAAAGAATTAGTTTAGGGAACACCGACTAAAGATCCTAACTTACATCTGGCTAGTTTTTTAAAATTGTGTGCTACATTTAAATATGATGGAGTGTCGAATGATGTTGTTCGACTTAGACTTTTTCTTTTTACATTAAGGGATAAGGCTAAGATGTGGCTAAACTCATTGGCATCTGGATCTATTAGAATTTTTGGAGAGTTATCACAAAAAAATTTATCTAAATATTTCCCACCATGAAAAACTACTAAGCTTAGAAGCGATATCACGTATTTTTGTCAGTTTAAAGGAGAATCAATTTATGAAGCTTGGGAATAATTTAAAGATCTTCTTAGAAAGTGTCCACACCATGTGTTACCAGATTGATTAATAATTTAAAATTTTTATAATGGATTGGTTAGATCTCTTTCATCTATAATTGACATTGATGCTGGTGGATCATTAATAACAAAACCATTTAATGAAGCATATTCTTTAATTAAAAAGATGACTACTAATAATTTTCAATGGCCCTCTGAAAGGGTAACTCCAAAAAGAGTAGTTAGTTTTCATGATTTTGATGCAATATGTATTTTGGCTACCCAAATTGCTGCAATATCAAAGAAGAAAGATCAACGTGGAATGTATGATTCTCAGACACCTCCTATACTTAAGAAAACTTCTTTGGGATAAATGATGCATTCTCACTCTTCACATGCAGCTTTAAATGCAAGAAACAAACGAACTAATAATCCTTATGCAAATTATTATAATCCTGGTTGGAAAAATCACCACAACTTTAGTTGGAGTAATAATAACTCAAGTGCCATAAATCTGCAGTGGGGGAACAATCCTGCACCCATTGGGATATTCCAAAAATTAAGGAAATTCTAATTATAAACCTTATTATTCTCCAGGTTTTAATAACAGTTCACAAAGTAAGGAGAAAAATTTTTTAGTTGAAGAATAAATACTACAAATGGGAGCACAATTACAAAGTCAGGGATCTCCAAATAGAAACATGGAAAGTCAATTAGGATATATTGCTACTACACTTAACAATAGACATC
>NEWO01002800.1:10053-23292 GCA_003013225.1 Phalaenopsis aphrodite
CCGCCACAACATTCAAAATATAAAACAACTCAAAATTTAATCACAAACATCACACAAAACCACAACTTCAACTAAATTAAGATGTCTCTATCGGATGATCGGGAATCCCTCGAAAGAGGTAACCTACGGTTGCTAACGAGGCTCCCCATGGTTTAATGAAATTATGGAACTCATTAAGTTGGGTTTAATAAGTTCATTTAGACTAAGTGAATCCAATAAAAAATAATGATGACGGAATAAGGGAACCGTAGGATCCTAACCCGTGTCGCTCTAATCAACTTTAATATGCCCTCATAAATTTTAAAGACCTTCAACCATAGGGCCAACTGATTTGACATTATAACTTGACACACTAGATAACTCAAACTCATCGCGGTAAGGAGCTTGGAGCTAGCATGGTGGGCAGCACAGCCATCTTCAATAACAAAACCTGTCTTCCTTAGCTAAACCAATCTTTCTTAGACTTAAACAACAAAGCCATAGGACTTCGAGGTTGCTTGCTTATGCAACATAAATCCTCACCTTATCTTTAGGCCTTTTGCATAGTCCTTCTATACAATATAAGCCCTAACTCGTCTTAAGATTCCGAGGTTGTCGTTTGTCATGAGCTAAACCCTCACATCTTCCAGGCTATTTGTGTGGTCATTTCACATGAATGTAAGCCCTAACTAATAAAATTGGTAGGATGAAAAACCTAAATATTTCTCCTCAAAACTGAAGCAAAACATTATGATAGCTTGGGAAGTCACCGGAGTTCTCCTCTGGATCCACGACATCCCCTAGTTCCTCCTCCTATGGATTCTACAATAAAATGTTCCAAATTTGAACCATTCCCTTTTCACACCTCTACATCCAATTTTGTTGAAGAGTCCTACCCTTTAAAATTCCTTGAAGATAATATTTCTTAATTTTTATCGAGAGTCTTCTTAGGTGACTTTGGTAATTTAAGATGTAATTAACTATATGGGATTACCCTTATAGGAAGCATGTCCGAACCTAGCTTAATAAAAACCTTATTTAATTCTTTATATTAAATAGGAGAACTTGTCGGAAAATACAAATGTTTCGCAGACCAAACAAACGTCATACTTTCCTTAGTTTATTTTATCGATTCTCATCCTCAAGTCTTGTGTTTATCCTTCGGGATAGATACAAGATTTAAGGTACAGTGTTCTTTCATTTTAAACTATGAAAAATATGGGGCCAGTTTGATTTCATTCTTTAACGTCCTTCCGAAGCGGGCAACGGGATTTTAATTTCGATGACCGTCAGCTTCCTACAAGCAACTCCCCATAAACCAACCCGAAATAACGTCGACAGCTTCTGGCGACTCCATTGGGGACAAGCTTTTCTCTCCATGCAAATCAAGAAATATTATCTTCACACATCGGTAATATTTCCATGTCCCTCTTAGACCATATTACCCTTCTTCCGTTGGCATACTTTACCCATTTCTGTCTTGGGAAAGTACAGCTAACTCCTTGGACTTCAGGACTAGCTGTTCAACCATCTTTGAACAGAGTGGTTCAGAAGGCCATTAAGGACTCTTTAAATTTTCATGTGGGGTCGGACCCCCAATAGGTGTGTCGGTGGACTAATTCCACATGGGCGTTTTATGCCACTAATTGGGTCCCGCACTGGGTCCTAAAATTTTTCACATCTCCCTTCCAAATTTGATTTGCTACTTCATAAATTAAGCCAAATCGTGTTGTGTTGCGCGTACTTTGAAATATTAATTAAATTTTACACCTTTTTGAACAAAGATGTTAAAATTACCCATAAATTAAGCCCCACCCGGTCTATAGATTAAACTCTATTTTCAGTGCTTGCACTAAAGATTACGAGGTTTTTGGCCACATAACTAACCCTAAAACTTTCTGTTTTAATGCCCGTTGCAATGGCCTACCCAATGGTGACCTTTTCCTGCAATCTGTCGATAGACTGCAGCGCCTGTAATGTCACTCCCACCATCAAGTTCGGAGCTCGATTTGAAGACCTTGAGGTCATCCTCGGGAAAGCCCCGTTCGTGGTAATGAAGATCGCTACTCCGGAAGTGCAAGAGCTATCTACAGAATGCAGTTTGAACTGCTCTCAGAACTTCCCTGCCTGCAAGAAGGCTAGAGCTACTGTCATCAAGCCTACTATCCCTGCTACTGCTAAGGGAAAAGAAGTGATGGTCGTTGAAGATCTGACTGAAGGATTAAATGTTCTACCACCCGTGTTTGAGATCGGGTCAAGCTTAAGGGTTGTACCACTGACCCAAAATCAAAGGAGGAACCGCAATAGAAGAGTTTGGAGGGCCATCAAAGCCCAGACTCCTGAAACACACCCGTTGAGGGGGAGCCTCATCGAATTGAAGAGGTGTTACCAGAAATTTATCCACTCATACGAGGGAGTAGATTCCATCCTCTGACAGATACTGATGGATATGAGAGTATCCGGAAGATTGATGCCGCATTACCATCACTTCATGGACATAGTGAGGAGGGAAAGAAATTCACTCCTATCACCCAAGTTAGCACAGTATTCAGAAGACTTGCTACTAATGAAGGATGTTCTGTTAGTGAATTACTTAAACGAGTGGGACATGCAATTTCCCCTCATATGAAAAATGAAATTTTGAAGAATATTAAGTCCGCTAGAAAATCGCATAAGTCGACTATAAAGTCACATACCATGTTCCCGTCTAGCTCCATTTGGGAGACCGAGTTGATACTGCTATAGTCACCACCGACCATACCACCACCAGGACTGTAGGTTGCCGACCGATTAAGTCAAGACTGGGTCCGAGGAGCTTACCCATCATTTCTGCAATCATAGAAAGAAAGACAAGACGATTACCTGACACTATAGCTGGTCTACACCATGGGGAGCATACCTTCCCTCGACATATCGATGCCTCTACTAAGGCGTCTCATCCTGAGGCATCATTTTTGAAGAAGAAGAGGGTATGGGTACCCAAGGTCGCTGCACCGATAGAGTTCAGTGAGCCTACAGGACAAGAAGTAAAACGAGTGCTTGAAATATCTGACATCATCGCGATAATAGCTAACGAGCTGGAGGAACAAATAGAGGATGTCCATCAAGGTCCTCTAGATCTTAAAACAATAAAGGAATCAATGATTGAGGAAAAGGTTGAGAAACTCAGGATTGAGATTTCTGAGTTAGCTCGAGAGCACGGTATTTCTGTCAATAACGATAGTGAAGATTTTGATTACAGTGATTACTTGGAGGAAGATTTCATGGATGTCCATGTAATCAAAACCAGAGCTACCACATCTGCGTGTGAGGCTCAACCTCACACCGAAGAGAACACCGTAGATGAGTTGTGTGGGGTTATCCTCCTAAGGGATGAGCAAGTCAGTCTACTGAAGCAAAGAATAGAAGAGATGACTGCAGCTATGACCATCATGGCCACCATTCAGGGGCAATCACAAGCACTAAGATTAGCTTCTCCAGAGAATAATCAACTAGAATTCATACACATCACAGAAGAAAGAAGAGAGGCTACTTCAGCAGAAAAAGATGAACAACTAAAGAAAGATTCTCTGTCAGGTGCCATGCTAGAAAAGGAATTCAAGAAATGGTTGAACAAGTGCGGGATGCCTTAGCCCAGTCCAAGGGTGGTCCATCAATTTTAAAGGGTAGACCTTACCCAGAGGAATTTGATGTCCTCATTTCCCCCAAGGGTTTTGTGGCCCCAAACTTTAAGATATTTGATGGGACTGGAAATCCCAGACAGCACATATCACATTTTCGAGCCAGTTGTGGCAACACAAGGAATAACAAAGCTCTACTCTGCCAGCAGTTTGTCAGCAACTTGTCAGGGATTGCTTTTGCCTGGTACGCTGACTTGCCCAACGGGTCAGTTAAAATATTTTCTGAGTTGGAACAGTTATTTGTGAAAAGATCTACCGGGGCATAACATCATGTGTCTATTGGAGAGCTCATGATGGAGAAGCAGAAGCCTAGTGAAACCTTGGCAGACTATATTTTGAGGTGGAGAAATCTTAGCATGAAATGTGAACCTCAGCTATAGGAACATCAAGCAATTAAGATTCTACTCAAAAGCATTCATGAGCCAGTAGCTTTCATGCTTAAGGGACTCACCATCACATCCTTCGAGAAGCTACTCAATAAAGCCAGCAATCTTCAAGAAGAAATGAAGCACATGACGCCACATGAAAAGGCTAAGGTAACCAGAGTGTTCGAAAAGAAATCAGGAGTAGCGCGAGTGTCGACAAAGGAAAGCAGCCGATAAAGATATATGAAGAAGAGCATCGTTAGTCTTCGTCACAGTACTCTCAAAAACAGAGCAGCCAATCCAACCAACGACCGTCTCAGGAAGGATCACCTCAAACAGCGGGTAAAAGAATATCCATGTTAGAGTGACTGAAAGTTGTTTATTCCTTCAAAGATGATGTTGTAGCTAAAATATTCAAAAGCTCTATGAGAAAACCAGAATTCAAACTACCTGATCCAAAGAAACCCGAAGAGGTGGATAAGAAGAATGAACCAAATTATTGCCCATACCACCGGTTGTTTGGACACACTATAAACAAGTGTTTCATCTTTAAGGAATGGCTCAAGAAGAACATCAAGGAAGATAATATAACAATCCTAAAGGAGTATTTGAGAGAATGTAAAAAAGGTTCCAGAAACATGGTTTCAGCTGAGTCAATCTCCCCAATTGATCCATATGTCGGAACAGATGAATGGAGTGCAACTTGGGATGAACTCAAAAGGGTCCTCAATCAAATACAAGATTCATCGAAACCAGCTTCTACGAACACTGGAGAAGAATGGAATGAGGTCTGGAGCAGATCGTCTAGGAAGATACTGAACTAGATATAGTGTGTATCAAAATAAGCCTCCATTCAAAGTCTGTAGCATACCAAGCCCGAGATGAAGGTTTCGCAAAAAAATCCTTCAACGTCAAGAAAAAAGAGCAGGAAGAAGAAAAGCATCACTGCCAAGATTGATAGCACAGGGGGTACGATAGGGGCTGCCTCTATTAGACTAGTTGTCTCGGATTTGGGGAAAAAATCCTCAAACCCTTAACTTTGTATGATTATCTTTTTGTCCCTCGGGGGTCTTATGAATATAATGATTGTGATTTCGGCTATGTTTTGACTATTTCTGGTAATAACGTGACTGATTATGACCGATCTAGATGCGATCTCGATCCCCAAAATGATCCTCAAATCGTACTCGAGTCTAATGAACTCGTTGTCAAGGCCAAAGAAGAACGCAATGATATCGCTTACGACAGCACCGATAACAAAGAGCCAACTTTTGAGCATCATGATACACCTCTTGCCATCAACTTAGATCTTTTTGATGGAGAGGAAGAGACACTGGAAGATTCAATAATGATATCTCAAGAAGAAGAAATCATAGAATTCAACTTAAGGAGCAGAAAAGTGTTACCACCAAGAACAGCTTCAATAGACAAAGAAAAACAGATAATGACTCGAGAAGAGATAACCCCACCTCCTCTAGTGGAAGAACCACATAATCAAGATAAAATTGGAGGACCCTAAAAAGTAAACTATAACGTACTAGCTCATCATAGGAAGTTGCCTGTCTGACTAAGCATCTACGAAACTCTGATCCTGTCGAAGGAGATGAGAGAATCTCTAGTTACAGCTTTGCTTGATCCAGAAATTCGCTTAGCTTAGTTGGCTAGCACATCCTCGAATGAAGTTTCCTTTTTGAGAGAACAGTCAGGGGTAACCTTTACAGATGAAGACTTGCTCCTCGGCACCGCCGACCACAACCGTCTGCTCTACATCACCGCAACATCGACAGATTTGTGTTATCCAGAGTTTTAGTGGATCCTAGAGCATCTTTTAACTTGATGAGCCTACGGACATTGGCCTATTTGGATATTGAAGCTCAAGAGCTTACAGCTGATAAAATGATGTTAAGAGGACTCAACCAAAAGGGAGAAAGAGCTCTTGGGTCAATTACATTACTTATGAAGGTTAGAGAACTCGTAACAATTATTAAATTTCATATCATCGATGCCGAGACCTCTTTTAACGCTCTATTTGGTCGACCATGGATTCATGAGCACAATATGGTTCCATCATCTCTACATTAGTGCATCAAATACCGCAAAGATGGTCAAGAAAATTGCATCAAGGGAGATCTATAACCATTTTCAGTACATGAAGTTGGTATCAATGAAGATGCTGCCTATTACGTGCCTCCAAAGAGGGCTATCGTCTCTCGTGAAGTTATCACAAACAAAGAAGAAGATTCAGGAGAATCACAAAAAGGAGGCCATACAACTCCGCTTCAACAACCTTCTACCACTCCCCTACGACGAGTTGGTGGAGGTTCTTCTAGTTCACGCACCTGAAGTCGAGGCCGGGGACGCAAACAAGGAAATATCAATTTAATTGTTGAATGGACTATGCTAACTATCAGCATTGGTGATGAAGACAGTTCTAAAGATGAAATAATAATGACAAAGCAGAAGAAACCTCACTATGAGATATTCCTAGAAGATATAGAGAGGAATGAATATGAAACAATGTATGATCAGATAAACCACAATGTGGATACTATGACCCTCACTCCGATTCTCCCTCAAATAGTTGAGAGTTTAGAGGTCAAGGAAGTCTATAGTGTTGGTTTAAAGCCGATCAAATTTTCTGTGTTTCTACCTCTACTGAGCTTAAAAAACATGTAAATTTGGATGTTGATTCTAATGAATTAATGGAATTGCCTTTTGGTTACTTCTCGCCTTGTGTTCAAAAGTTAATTCAACAAGGAGACTTACCAAAACGAATATCAAAAGATAAATTTCAACTTTTTGAAAAATTATGGAATGCTAAAAGTTGAACTCCCAATTCAAAAGAAGGTCTTCGATTTGGTACAGTTGGACCAGTCGATGATTCTGAATTTTGCTTGGTTGTTACTAGTGGGTCAGAAGAGGTGTCTCAATATAGAGGATGACTCTACTGATCAACCAATAGAAGATGCTCCACCAGAATTTGAGGAAAAAATTAAATCCACTGTTGATGAATTGAAAGAGATTAACCTCGGGGCTAAAGAATGTCCCCGACCTACATTTATAAGTTCTCTACTTGATGACGAAGAATCTGCAGAACTAGTCAAACTATTGATAGAATTCAAAGATTACTTCGCAAGGAGCTACGATGAAATGTTAGGGCTGTCAGCAGAGGTTGCAGTCCATAAAGTAGGGGTGGACAAGAATATAATCCCAGTAAAACAAGCTCCAAGGAGATTGCGCCTTGAAATAGAACAACAAGTCATCGCCAAGGTGAAGAAGTTGATAAATGCCAACTTTGTTAAAGAAGAGCAATACCCCGCGTGGTTAGCCAATATTGTACCTGTTAAAAATAAAAATGGAAAGATCTGCATTTGTGTCGACTTCAGAGATTTGAACAAGGCATGTCCAAAAGACGAGTTTCCACTACCTATACCAGAGATAGTGGTGGATATTGATTCGACACATGAAAGTTTCTCCTTCATGGATGGATCATCGGGATATAACCAAATTAAGATGGCTCCTGAGGATGCAGCGCTTACAGCTTTCAGAACACCGATTGGAATTTTCTGCTGCACAGTGATGTCGTTCAACCTAAAGAACGTCAGAGCAACATATTAGCGTGCAATGACGAAGCTTTTTTATGACCTCATCCATAATCAAGTAGAATGTTTTGTGGATAATTTAGTCATCAAAAGTAAACAGAAAATAGACTATTTGTACAATTTGAGGATTGTGTTTGAACGGTTACGACGATATGACCTTAAAATGAATCGCTTAAAGTGTGTCTTTGGCGTTACCTCTGAGAAATTTCTAGGATTCGTTGTCCGTCTTCGGGGAATCGAGATCGACCCAGATAAGATAAAAGCTATCTTGGAAATGCCTCCCCATAAAACCTTGAAACAACTACGTTCCTTTCAGAGAAAGTTGGCATATCTAAGACGCTTTATTTCTAGTCTCTCAAGTAGGTGTCAGCCTTTCTCGGCATTAATTAAAAAGGACGCCAAATTTATTTGGGATGAGAAATGCCAGCGGGCATTTGAGGACGTTAAACAATATTTAATGACACCTCCTATTTTGGCAGCCCCTATCCCAGGGAAACCATTGATACTTTATACCATGGCTTTGGATGACTCTCTTGGAGCCCTCTTAAGCCAAGTCAATGATGAGGGCAAAGAAAATGCACTCTACTACTTGATTCCTCGTCTAAATACTGACGGAGATAAGGTATCCACCTATTGAGAAGCATTGTCTGGCATTAATTTTTGCTGCCCAAAAGCTTAGACATTACATGCTTTCTCATAAGATTACCCTGATTTTGAAAGTTAATCCATTGCAATATCTGATGACCCGACCAACACTCTTTGGACGTTTAGCGAGATGGTCAATGATCTTATTGCAATTTGATATAACTTTTGTTCACCTCCGTGCTATCAAGGGGCAAATTTTGGTAAACTTTCTCGTTGCACACCCACTGCCAGCTGGGTCCTCTCTTAACGACAAGTTACCAGACGAGCAAATACTACAAATGGAATTTTTGAGTGCGCATCTCTGGGAAATATACTTCGATGGTGCTTCGTCAGCCAGGAAAGACAAAGGATCAGACACAGTTATACCAGGCAAAGCAGGGATCGGTTTGATCTTTATTACGCCAGATAAGAGTATGTTGAGGTTTTTGTACCACCTGATAGAGTCGTGCACCAACAATGAAGCAGAATATGAAGCTTTAATTAGCGGATTGGAGTTGGCAATCTCGATGGATATAACAAACATTGTCATCTATGGTGACTCTCAACTTTTTATCCAACAGGTCGTCGGACAATACCGAATTTTGAAACCAAGACTAGCAGAGTACCATCAGTACACAATGAAACTCCTGTGGCAGATTCCGAAGGTGACTTACTTCCAGATTCCTCGAGGAGATAATGCTCATGTCGACGCTCTAGCAAGACTCGCTAAGGAAATGGTGTGTGCCCCGGAGGATTCCATCGAAGTCACAGTGCAAGGAAGACGAGTCTTGTCTCTAAATGACTTCGAAACTCTACACAAAATTGGAAAAGAAGAAACAATAAATACAGTTGCAGACATCAATAAAAATTGGCACAAGCCATTAATAGAATATTTACATACTAGGAAGCTGCCAGAGGATAATTCTGAGGCGCACCGCATCACAAGAAGGGCCATGTCTTACATTCTAGTGGGAAATGTTCTCTATAGAAGATCTTTCGACCAAATGTGGCTACGGTGTTTGAGCAGAGCTGACACAGAATATTGTCAAAGAAGTACATGTCGGATTGTGTAGCACTCACCAGTTGGGACCAAAAATGAAAATAAAGATTAAAAGACTCGGATATTATTGGTCATCAAAGATGTCTGATTGTATGGATACAACCAGAAGATGTCACCAATGCCAAGTGCATGGGGTGTGCTGCACCCAACTCTTGCTTCGTGGCCATTCGAGTGTTGTGGCACAGACATAATAGGTCTGATAGACCCTCCATCTTCTAAAGGACACAAGTTTATACTTGTCGCTACAGACTACTTCTTCAAATAGGTAGAGGCAGTACCGTTATGTGAGGTTACGACACAACACGTCCTTCAATTTTTCAAAGGCCAAATTGTCCACCGTTTAGGAATACCGCGAAGAATATCTCTGACAATGGGACAGCTTTCAAAAGCACAAGGATCAAAAATTTCATCATAAGACATGGGATATATTGGAGATACTCTACAATTTACTATCCTAGAGCAAATGGTCTGGCTGAAGCTTTCAACAAGACACTAGTACAGATTTTGAAGAAAACACTGGATGAAAACAAGAGGGATTGTCATAACAAACTGTTAGAAGCCTTGTGGGCCTACTGGATGAGTTTCAAGGCTTCCACTCAGTGTACACCTTACATGCTCGTGTACGGGACCGAGGTCGTGCTACCACTAAAAATCGAGACACCATCTCTCATAATCATTGTTGCCAACCAACTCACAACGGAAGAAAGTGCAAAACTCAGACTTGAAGAACTGGAAATTTTTGAGGGAAAACGATTAGAAGCATAGCAACATTTGGAGCTCTACCAGGTAAAGATGGTACAAGCCCATGAAAAATTGGTCCGCTCAAGGACATTCAAAATTGGTGACCTTATACTTGTGCTCAAAAGAACTATTCTTGCTTGCCGGAAAATAGGTGGGAAAATCGAGCCAACGTGGGAGGGACCATTTATCGTTGAGAAGGTCTATACAAGAGGAGCCTACCAGTTAGTGAACTTTCGGGGTGAAAGACCGAGATAAATGGATGATACCTGAAAACCTATTACACAGCCTGATGTCGTCTGCCTCCACTTGCCTCTGCTTGCTTTGAAACTTTGAAACTTTGATTGTTTTAGGGTTATTTATGTGGCCAAATGAGTATGACCGGGTCCAAACTTTATAATTAACCTCAATATAATGAAAAGTTTGAGAAAATTTTTGAACTTCACACGTTCTCTTTTCTACTTTTGAATTTAAAAACCCTATTAAATCAAACGAAACTCACACATAAAATGTGTAATCCTTTTCACCAATATAAACTAAAATTTACTTTAATGAATACTTTGTTTTGTTCTTGTTCATGCCAAGCTTTGGCCCACTGACGTTTCTTTTCTGTCGTCTGCAGAAAAATGTCAGGACAGAGGCTGATCTTTGCCTTACAGGACGACTGGAACCTCGCATTGAATGAAGAGATGGCGCCACAAGGAGGTGTCATAGATTTCAATGTGGATTTCAACCAGGTTGATATGGACTACGAGGGTTCTCTAATGGATGAGTCAGCAATAAAGAAAAGGAGGGACTGCCTTCACTGTTGAGGGTGACCACTCAAGACAATGTGTCACACAACGGTAAAAACGTGATAGCGGAACAAGATCCGATGGAGGGGCCCAACCGACTGCCCTCCATGATAGCTACTCCGGCAAGGGACCTGATAGCCGCCCATAGTGAACAACTACTGAATACTCCGCTCCGCAGGACGCAGTGCAGAAATGCCAATCAAAAGAAATAGAGAGCCTTTCTGCGACAGGAACGCAAACGCCGGAGAGACGTGAGCAGTTTTCTTACCCCCATTCCTGAGGGACATATTTACGACCCAGATCTGAGAGAAACTTCTGCTAGCCTGCCCACTACAGATGAAGAGTCAGGATTTGTGACAAAATCAGATATGCTCCCAATTCCAGATATCTTATGCAGAGGTTGCCCAACATGCAACGTTGAGGTACCAGCCGAGACATCAGTCACGGGCACATTTGTAGAATGCCCGGATAGCAACATTTTGCGTCAACAGCATTTCAGTACATTAGAAGAATACACTTCAAGCACCAACTAGTCTCAGACTCCAGAATTCGCGATAAATGAACCATATGTCCCACCGGGGACGGATCAGCGCGCACCATGGAGCCTAGGATCATCCATCCCACTAGAGGCTAAATCTCATATTCTAGATTGACCAGCACTAGTTTGGGTTCCCGCTGAGGCCCGGGGAAGGAACGCCTCAGGCAGCTGCCAACTCCTGATATGGTAGAGTACTACAAGATAAGCAAAGTAAATTAAAGAGAGTTCAAGTTCTATGAAGAAGTTCAGGGAAAGTTTGTCAACATATTGGAGGGCTTGGAGCTATATACCAGGGTTTTCTCTGAAACTGGTGAAAGAAGCATTCTAGACTGCATCTTTGGTTTAAGAGATAGAGGTCGAGCGGGCCTTCTCATGGAGAGAACATATTCCGAGCCGAAGAAATGGATGCAGGGAAAGGGAAGAATCACCATCTAATGCGGCTGTTGCTACAATTTTAGGGGAATCCGCCTCGGATCCTCAGATACGACCAAGTGAAACCGTTACTGCCGATGATAAAATGGATGATCAAGAGAAGGGTCAAGTGGAATATTCTACCTGCTACTTGCATTCTTAACCGTTGCATCATCAACATTTATGAAGAAGGTGACTGCATTCCCCCACATATTGACCATCATGATTTTTTAAGGCCTTTCTGCACAGTCTCATTCATGAGTAAGAGAAATGTTCTGTTTGGAAAAAAAATTGATATAGTCGGCCCTGGTGAATTCAGAAGAGCTGTGAAAATTCCTCTTCCAGTTGGTTTAGTACTTGTCCTCAAGGACAGCGGTGCATATGTTGCCAAGCACTGTATTCCAGGAGTACGACACCGTAGAGTGTCTGTAACCTTCCGCAGAATGGATGACAGTAAAATACCATATGGATTTCAGCAGGACCTATAATTGGAGTTGTTTCCTTACGAGCTATGAGAAGGTGATACCTCTAGGTACATGCGAAGGAAACTCTTACCCTGGAGCATGACTTAGAAGTCCTGCTCAATCAGGAGCTTAATATACCAGACAAAGAGGGTTCACTTGCTTTCTTTTAATAGCATGACATGTATCTGATGTATTCAATCTATAATGTATTCATATCATGAGAAGATTTTGAATGTATTTCAGCATGGATTACATGATGTACCTTTTGAGGCATTAGCCTATGTCTGATTTATGGCATCCCTTTTTGGGGCAAATTAATGGAAATTTCTCTCAAATTGTGCCTTTTTTTCAGTTGCCTTTTTGTGCGATGGATGAAAGTCACGAACCATGTGTTCATTCAGAATTTCAATGAACAAAGAACGAAACAACAAATCTTCAACAACAAACAAAATACAAATGAAAGATAATCATAAATGAGTGAATAATAAAACAAATTCCTTTTAAATCAACCTATTAAAATTAAAACTTTAAAAACAAATTTTAAAAAATTATATTGTGATAAAAACAACAAGAAAATAAAACAAATCAGTTGAGTGGATGCTTCCGTTTTCGGAATTTCCTACTCTTTATGCACGCAGTACAACCATCGTTATCTACCTTAACTCTCTTCACATCCTCGTAGAATTTTGCATTCTGTACAAAACCTCACAAAGCTCTACAAATCTTCTATAAAATTAGTCTTTCCACATGATACGCTTTTGCAAATACAATACCATAAGCTTTGTACACTTCAATTCTCATTTCCGAATCAGTCATACATTTCCGACATTTGAGGTCGGTCCTTACATTTCGACACTTTCTTTTGAGAATTGACCTACATTTCAATTCTCATTTCTGAATCAATCATACACTTCTGATTCATTTCATTCGAGGCCGGTCCTTACATTTTGACACCCTCTTTTGAGAATTGACCTACATTTCAAT
>NEWO01002801.1:0-11351 GCA_003013225.1 Phalaenopsis aphrodite
TTTATTTGATCGAGCCTCACCCTCAATTCTTGTGTTCATCCTTAAGGATAGATACAGGATTTGAGGTAAAGCGCTCTTTCATCTAAACTATGAAAATTATGGGGTCAGTTTGACTCCATATTTTTCAAAACTAAATTTTTTAACGTCCTTCCGAAGCGGGCAACAGGATTTCAATTCCTATGACCGACAACTTCTTACGGGCAAACCCCACACCAAAAATAGTGCCGACAATGCATTGTAATGTTTTTTTATGCTTAATCTCCTTTACATTTATAACATATTTTTGAATGAAATTACACTTTAAAGAAAGTTTAATTTCATGTTTTTTTTGTAGGTATAACACTTAGAGTAGATTTGAACTGAAATAGGGCGAAACAGGGGTGTTGCTAGCAGGGTGGAGCCATGGCGCCACATTCTGTCCTAAAGTCGGTTTGGGCTGCTTTATACTATTTCAAGTTAATATAGAAGGTTTTGGTCTGCTATGCACGCATCATAGAGTTATTAAATGAACATAGACACTTGGAAATTCTCTTGGAGTGAAGAGGCGTGTCTCTTAGAATAAAGAGGTGTGTCTCTTGGAATGAGGGGGTGCTTGGTTTTTCTTTAAAAAGGGAGGTTGACGTCTCTTTCAGGGGGATATAGAGGAGAGTTTGATGTGCCTCTTCAAAGAGGTGTGTGTGTGTGTGAGGAGATGTAGATTTCTATCTTTTCTAGAGATATTGGTGAAATAATTTGAGAAATATGTGTAAGGAATTATATGAGCATTGCATAGATCAACGAGAGACTTTGTTAGAGGGATTTTCCTCTTTCTTTTAAAGGAAAAAGCTAAGCATTGTATTCTTCACTATTTTATAATTATTTTAAACACTTTCTAGTGGATTTTCTTTTGTTTAATGAAGTTCTCTGTTATGTTTTATCCATGCTTCTCTAGTAGTTTTCTTTTCTCTTTTCTTTTGATATGAAGTAGTAGCAAGACTTAGAAAAATTATTTCAAGATAGAATAATTTTTATTTATATGTGATGAGTAATATCTTCTTTACTTCATTGACATAACTTAAGTGGCAACATGTTATGTTAAAATTTGTTGTAAGTGAAACTAAGACTCGGGAGAGCTGTGATTTTGCAACTTGTTTAGTTGGCTATGATAAGTAGTTAAGGTGTCAATGCAACTGTTAAGGAAATATAATTCATGATTTGTTTCTATTAGGAGCTTCTAGGTGACATCTAATTATGTAAAAATAATAAAATACTAAGCGTACCTATACACTCGGAAGAGGGTATGTAGACATGTGTTCCTTGTGACACATTATTTATTACATAATTCTATCAATTCTTTTACTACTTATGTCATCATCTTCATTTTACTTTTATTTTGCAATGAAATGGATGCATATTTATGAATTTATATTTGCTTAAAAATTCTCTTATTTTTATTAGTATGATGGTATTTTCACCGGTTCTTAATTTACTTTCCACATTGGTCATTTGTAATGTTAAAATCCATTGCAAAATATTATGATCCGGGATGACTATGATTTCACTCAACTAGTGGGCACCACATTAAACTTTAGGATGGAGGGGAGCCAAGTCCAAGAGAAAGTACAAATAGATAGGAAGATAAGTTTTGATGGGTGTAAAATTGGTGATTAGAGAGTGACAAGCTAGAACCTTAACCAATTTGATCTTTAGTTCGGAACCTAAGATCTGGTTATTTCTTTAGAGATGACACAGTGGGTAATCTGGAAGTGAGATGCTAGAATCTGCTCAACATAACTATATCAATTAGGAACTTAACTTTAGACCAGTCAATATTCTTTATGCACTCGAAAGAGGGTAAAGAATACATATGCTCTTATTTATCACTGGTCACATTAAATTCTAAGCATTTCATTTTTATGCATCATTTAGGTCATCGCATGTGAAAGGTAGTTTTTAACATTTCAAAATTTTTCAAACCAATTTATCTAGTTAGGATTATCTTTAGATATAGATTTGTATTTAGGATTAGTTGATAGAAAACACCCTTAATCAATATTTCAAACTAAGACCTGATAGTAGTAAACTATAATTAGCCTTAGGGATTCTTACTTTGCTTCTCTGTAGGATCGATACTCTGTTCTTAAAAGAAAACCTTATACTACTTGTAACGATACTTACACTTGTGTAGTGCCCCTAGTGTGTGATCTATAAATTAAATTATAAACTCTAAAACATGTTTGTTTTGCATGTTAGCCGTCATAATTAAACTAGGTCAAGTTTTTTGCCATGGAATTAAATATCTGCTTAATTACTAGTCGGATCAAGTATTTGGTGTCATCTTTGAAGTTTGAAATAGAAGTAATTACACAGATATATACACACACATTCTAGGGCATCAAGTTTTAGCATCATTGCTGGGGAATCTTTGGTGGGAACTTTAGGAGAAATTTAGTTGAACCTGTAAAACTTAGATTTAAAAATTATAGTATTATTATATAGTAAATTTAATTATTGTGTGTTTATTTTAAAGAAAATCTAAAATACTAAAAATATTTTTGAGTGCTTGATAAACTGGATATCTATCCTATTAGTTAAGTCTTTAGATTTGAATGCGTAGTTTAGGAGCTGCATACCTTGTATCGTATGACTCAGAACTAGGGAGAATTTTTGGTAGGATTAGAAAACCTCAAGGAGAAAAGTGGTGACCAAGTGAAATATGTATAACCTTATAATTCGTTGGGCTAGTGAGGTTAAACTAAACGCATCATGGGAGGCAACCCATGGTTATTTGCATTAGTATGTTTGTGAGTTATAATTTTTTGTGGTGTACTGTGTTTGTTTTAGTGTGGATTGATCAGTTTGATTGATGTTGGTGGATGTTTGGATTATTAGTGAATTGATTTGATCTTTGTGTGTGTCATGAGGGAGGTGATTCCTTAACTTTTTATTATGGCTAGAATTGTATATGTTCTCTTGTAGTAGTTGGATTGACGAGTCCACTACGACTTGGGTTTCAACTGAACTTGAGCTTTACAGGAGTCAACTTGAGTTTGGATAGCAATAGTTTCATCTCAAATTTATTACTTCCTTTATCTGACCTTGTTTTCATTCTGTAGGGTCATGAACCTACTTGATGAGCAAATGTGGATAATCTTACACTTTCTTTATAACTATTAAAGGTGCATACTTAAAGGGATAAGGTGATGCCTGGGGTTGGTGCTCGAGAGACAGTACATCAGAGATAATCATATTCATGGGATTAGACTCTATAAAATCATTTAAAAGTACCCAATTTATCAGTGTAGTGATTTCGTTAAAAATTGGAAGTATGATAATGAGATGCGACGAGTTAAAAGAAGAATTGACCTCATTTATCATGTGCGTTTGTGTTTGTGTTACAACATTATGGAGGACTTGAGGAACACTTAAATATATATATTTTTATGTTGATACCTGTCATGCTTGTTAGACCTTTCTCTAGTTCAATTTTATTTTGTCATGTTTACTTTCTGTTTCAAACTATTATGTCCTGATGAATAATTATAAATGATTCTAATAGACGTTTTTGGTAGATAAAATTTCTAAATCGTTTTTCATTCCGCTTATATTTTCTGTACTAAATGCTATAGATGTTAAAAATCAAGTTTGGGGGAAGGAAGAAAAATAAATTTTATAGTTAGTATACTTTCTTTTGGTTTAATATTATTGCAAGCATGTTTTAGGCTAAATTTACTTTCTCCTACAGTCATTCTATCCTGAATATACATGTATATAAATTTGATAAAATATTGTAGTAGCTGGTAGATTCAACTTTTACTTTTTATTCCTACTATATTTATGAAATTGATTCTAAAATATTTAAAAATTCAAGTTTGGGGGGAGGAAGAAAAATAAAATTCAAAGTTAAACTTTACTTGTCCTAAAGGATACTACAAATAAATTTTATTTGAAAAATAATTTTTGTTAGGTGAAGTTATCCTAAGATTACTAATATCTTAATTATAGAAATGTAATAGGAAAACTTAGCAAGGGCTTATGAAACTAAAGTTAAGATGTTTAGTAGAAAATAATAGGAAAATGATTTTACTATTTATAGCAGATTCAAAATATTGAATTTTTGAAAGATTAAAGATTATTAGAATAAATTTTTTTTAAGAATTTAAACTCTATTAAAAATTCATTTTCTAATACTACATTTTAATTTAAGAATAGAAAATAAGTTTTTAACTTTAGAAAAAGGGATAGTGAAATTCAAAACCATTAAATGTCTATCACGATATAGTAATCCTCTTATAAAAGAGTAAGGATTAAAAAGATCCTGAAATAAAATAAAAAGAAGAGAAAAGGAAAAAAAAAAGAAAAAGAAAAAAAAAGAAAAGAAAAAGAAAAGTAAAAAGAAAATATGTGGAGAGAAGGTTGAGGATTAGAACCTTATTAAAAATTGATTTCACTTTAATCTTTCTAAGGAAGAAAACTTAAGATCAATCCTAAGCTTAATTTCATAAAGCATTAGTAAAATTATTTTTTTTAGAAGTGATAATTTATGAAATTAATATTTATCTAAGAATCAAATGTTTGAAAATTTTCAATTATTTTTGAATTAAATAAAAAATCAGGATTCTTAAGTTTAATACTAAATATTCGGATACTTTATATATCATCTAATTTATTGGAAATTCTTTTATGTTGGACTATAACATTTCTAGAACAAAATTTTAAGTCATCTTAAATAACACACTAACATAAATCAACATATTTTTAAAGTTCTAGTGTTACTTGAGGACAAATAACGTTTAAATTTGGGAGAATTGATACGCCTAAAAATGTGCTACTTTTTTATATACATTTTATGCTCATTTTTAATGATAAAGGAAGGCATTTTGCATGTTTTTGGTTCCAAGTACAAGAAATGAAGTTTTGGAGAAAATGAAGCAAAATTGGAGATTTCGAGTCAAATAGAGCAAAGAAGAAAATCCTGATCTAGCGTATTTTGTTGTCTTTCTATGCTTAATATCCTTTACATTTATCAAATATGTTTGAACAAAATTACATTTTAAAGATATTTTATTTTCATGTTATCTTGTAGGTATAACACTTGGAGTGGATTACATTTGAAACGGGGCGAAACAGAGCGAAACAGGGGCGCTGACAGCACGGTGGTGCCTAGGCGCCATGGTGACACATTATGGCGTTTGGGTGCCATAAACAAACCAAAGTTGGTTTGGATAGGTTTGAACAGTTTCACACATGTTTAGAAGGTTTTGGGAGGCTATGCACACCCCCATAGAGTTATTAAATGAATCTAGCCACTTAAAAAGGCTCATGGAGTGAAGATGTGTGTCTCTTAGAGTGAAAATGTGTCTCTTAGAGTGAAGATGTGTGTCTCTTGGAATGAGGAGGTTGTTGATTTTTTTTTAAAAAGGGGGGTTGACGTATTTTCAGGGGGGGGATATAGAGGAGAGTCTGGCGCGCCTCTTCAAAGAGGTGTATGTGTGTGTGTGTGTGTGAAGAGATGTAGATTTCTATCTTTTTAGAGAGATTGGTGAAGGATTTTGAGAAATATGTGTAATGAATTGTACGAGCATTCCATGGATTAGAGATAGACTTTGTTGGAGAGATTTTCATCTTTTTTTCAGAGGAAAAAAACTAAGTATTGTGTTTTTCATTATTTTATAGTTTTTATAAACACTTTTTAGTGGATTTGCTTTGATTCATGGAAGTTTTCTGTTTTATTTTATCCATGCTTTGTAAGTAGGTTTCTTTACTATTTTCTTATGATATGAAGTAGTGAAAAGAGTGGGAAATTTTATTTTGTGATAGACTATTTTTTATTTTTTTGTGATGAGTAATATCTCATTTACTTCATTGACATAACATAAGTGATAATAGTTTATGTTAAAATTTGTTGTTAGTGAAACTAAAACTCAAGAGACCAGTGATCTTGCAACTTGAGCGCACTCACAATATCCGGTTGACTAAGATAAAGTAGTTGCAACTTTTAAGGAAATATAATTCATGATCTGTTTATATTGGGAGTTTCTAGGTAATAACTCGTTGTGTAAAACTAATAGAATATTAAGTGTACCTATACACTCCGAAGAAGGTAGGTAGACATATATTCGTTGTTAGCACATAATTTATTACAGAATTCTATCAATCCTTTTACTACTTATTCCATCATCTTCATTTACTTTTCTTTTGCAATGAAATGGATGCATGTTTAAAAATTTAGATTTGCTTAGAAATTCTCTTATTTTATTAATGTGATAGTATTTTCACCGATTCTTAATTTACTTTGCAAACTGATCATTTATAATGTTAAAATTTGTTACCAAACATATGATTCGGGAGGGCTATGATTTTCACTTAACTAGTGGATACCATACTAACCCTTAAGATGGAGGGGAGCCAAGTCTAATGAAGAGTGCAAATATATAAGGAGATAAGTTTTGATGAGCATGAAATTAGTGATTCTATAGTGACAAGCTAGAACCTTAACCAATTTAGTCTTTAGTTTGGAGCCTAAGGCCTGATTAGTCCCATAAAGAGGGCACAGTGGGTAATCTGAAAAGTGAGAGGCCAAAATCTACTCAGTATAACCATATCAATTAGAAACTTAACTTTAGATTAGCCAATGTTCTTTATGCACTCGGAAGAGGGTTTATAATAGGTATGCTCCTATTTTTCACTAGCTATATTAAATTCTAAGTATTTCATTCTTACACATTATCTAGGTCGTCGCATGTGAAAGATAGTTTTTAATATCTCAAAATTCTCCAAACCAATTTCTCTATTTAGGATTGTCTTTAGATACAGGTTTGTATTTAGGACTAGTTGATAGAAAACACCTTTTATCATCATTCTAAACTAAATCCAGACAGTAGTAGACTAGAACTAGCCTAAGGGATTCTTACCTCACTTCTCTGTGGGATTGATGCTCTGGTCTAAAAAAAACCCTATACTACCTGTAACGATACGTTCACTTGCGCAGTACCCCTAGTGTGTAATAGATAAATAAAATACTAAATTCTGCAACATATTATTTTAAATACTAGTCGCCATAATTAAACTGGCTCAAGTTTTTTGTCAGGGAATTAAAAATCTATGTAATTACGGGTCAGATCAAGTATTTGGTGTCATCTCTGAAGTTTGAAATTGAAGTAATTACACATATATGTATGCGCACATTCTAGGAGGCATCAACCATTTAGAATGCTGAATAAAAAAAGTCAGTGAATCACATCTAAGGAATAAAGCTTGAAAGGAGAATGAAAAGAAAAATTAGGAGATATAGTTTTGCTATTGCAACTATATTCTCTTAAATGAATAGTTAAAAAAGTAGAGAAACTTCTACAATAAATGCTTCCTCTATTTACAAACATTTTAACACAACACTATTAAATTGTTTCCCCCATCTGGATGGGGTTTACGGTCAATAGTTTAGATATTTTTGAAGTTACAACTCCAATAATGGTAATTTTTTGGCTTAATCATCTCAACTCGGTCTGCTGAGCTTGGTCGTTAGGGCTTGATCAGCTTACTCTGCTAAATTTTGTGGGGCTCAAAGGTCATACTTCTGGCAAGATATCTTTTGGTCTCCACTGGATAGTCGAGGATGCTTTGTAGAACCGGTCCTTACTCAAGTGGGCTTTCCTGCAAGATAAACTTCCATATTGAGTCAACTTTCACTTAGTTAAAGATTCATACATCATTTTGGTGAGCTTCGGGGTAAGTTCCTTGGTTGTTACTTGTTGGTCATCCTCATTTTGGTTTTTTACTCAATTAGCTTGACTGGGTTGGTTCAATGGGTCCCGCAATGTCCTTGTAGTAGATCTCCTTCCATCATGTTTTCTCTTTCTGGATCGTTGAGTCCTTATAAGATGCACATTGACACCTGATATGTCATCAACAAATTCTCATCATCCGACACGAATCTCAAGGCATGACACAGAACTTGAGATAGTATTTTGAGCAAAAAATATTCTAATCTTGATAAAAAGTCATCTAGAGCATCAATTTCATCAAAATTATAGTCAAATTAACATTGTCAATGAGACAGATCGAATGATATCAAAACTAGTATAATCAGAGTTAAATCTAGCCTAGATCAAGTCATTAAACTACTCTTAGATGATTTCCAGACACATTTGGAAGGTCAAATAGATGTTGAATCTAGCGAGTTCATAATTGAATCGAGCTTCTCTATAAGAAAAATCCAACGAGACCGAGATCACTCAATTCCGACATCATTAAGACACTCAAATGTCCATCAAATGTCGTCTGATCGAAGGAAGCTCTTTGGACCATTTGATCACATATTCCTACATTAATTGGACCCATAACACTATAAATAGAGCTCCACCCCTCATGATGGAGCGAGCTTGAGCCTTGAGAGATAATTTGAGGCTTTGAAAAGGAGCCGATGTCCGATGCCATCCCTACATCATCGATCGCTGCCGGCAGCCGTTGACCACCGTCAATCACTGTCTACAACCACCAACCACCATCGAGCATTAGTGTCGTCATTAACCACCACCAACTATTATCGAATGCCACTAACCATCGTCGATTACCGCCAATTGTCATCAAACACTACCAACCAGACACCATCATTCAACATTGTAACTTGGAAAATCTAGCAACCTATTTTCGTTTGTAAGATAGGAAATTTTTGTAATCATTAATCTATAGTGGATTTTTACAACTAGGTCAGACCCCGTGGTTTTTTCCCCTTTACGGGTTTTGTCACGTAAAAACTTATGGTGTTATTACTGGTTATTTTCTTTCACCTAAGTGTATATTAAATTCTTGTACAGCGCTGAGATAATAATTCATTGCACTACCATCACGAATTTTTTAGCGCACATCAGTTTCACACCATCTGTGTGAAGCGAAGTCCCGTTCAACATTGTCCTCAACTCTAAGACACCGAGCACTTACTTCCTTTCCCAATGATGTACTTCATCCAACTCGCGAAGGAACCTCCTTCATGTCTTGAAGAACATCTCCGAAGCATTCTTCAATTTGGGGGGAACCTTCACTGCAATTTTGAAGGATCATTCACATTAATGTCCTGGGAATGATTGTAGCTTGGTTGTCTTCTAACATTTTTATCTAGACACAAAGTCTTTCACAACTTCTTCCAGGCTGGGGGGCAACCTTCATTGTAATCTCAATAGGTAACGTCCCGGACAAGACTATGATGGGGAAGTCATCCAACATTTCATTCATTTTATAAGTCTACAAGAATTGCTTCTGGACTCTAGGACAATCTTCATCAAAAATAATGTTTTTTCAGTGCCCCTTCATCGTACCTGAGTTCCTCTTCAACTAGATCAGGAAGCTGATCTCTTCAGTGCCCAATACATGTGTTTTTTTTTTTCACAAGCTCACATGGAAAACGCCTTCGTTAGGAGAGCAAAAGATTCAAAAGCAGCAACTAACAAGTTGTCAAACATTTTTCTTGAGAATGACTGTAACCATGTTTCAAGAAAACATACAGTCCATTGCGACTACGCCTTAGTCTCGAGAAATGTAGAGCTTCTCAGACACCTCATTCTAGGCTTAATGAATCTCAAGGGGACACGATTCGACCTCTTCCATTACCGACTACAGTTGTCAAACAAAAGCTTCGACAAACAACCTCAGATAAGTCAAATATCCTTGGTGGATTTTTTTCAACCTCTTCGATTACAGGCTACAGTCATCAAGAAAAAGCTTTGACATAGGCTCAGATAGGTCAAAAATCCTTGGTACATTTCCTTCAACCCATTCCATAACATGTTATGGTTGCCAAGCAAAAGCTTCAACCAACAACATAGAATAAGTCAACCATCCTAAGTTGATTTCATATGACTCTGTTCTTTTCGGGGTTAAACCATCGAGCATTTCCAGTTATACAACTCAGACTTGATCTTACATTTTTAATAGATTTTCATTTCAACCATACCCCTGGAAGTCAGACCCAAGGGGAATGACTCGACGGGATGATATGGTTTTCTTAGAAGTCAAGCCCGAGAGGGCACAATCTAAGATGACACAAGTCTCAAAAGGTACGCCATTCTTCATTTTATAAAATGTGTGTGCCAACTTTAATTGTAGAATTTCGTATGGTTGAGAAGTCACGACAACATCAGAAGCAACGTCAAATACATACAAAGAAATACATTATCATCTATAAATCTCACATAAGATGATTAAAATGGCTATAAAGACCAACACAAACTGGTACAAAGGCCACAAGAGAAATCACTGATATAGAAGCATGTAATTCTCACCATAAAAGTGCAGTGGGAAAACTTTGGCATTTCTTCATCTCCGTTGAAATGCGCAGTAGCAATAAGAAAGAAGATCTTGTTACTTGCATGCTACACAAGACGAAGACGACTTTCCTCTTCGCTACAACATGAAAGAAGATCTCGTTGCTTGCCTGCTACGCAGGATGATGTTGACTTTCCTCTTCACCGCAATGAGAAAGAAGATCTTGTCGCTTGCCTGCTACACATAACGGGGATGATTTTCCTCTTTGCCGCAACGTGAAAAAGATCTCGTTGCTTGCCAACTACGCATGTAGGGGATAACATTTCTCTTCGTCGCAATGTGAAAGAAGTTCTTGTTGTTTGCCTGCTATGCATGATGGGGAAGACTTTCCTTTTCGCCGCAACGAGACAGAAGATCTTATTGTTTGCCTGCTGCTACAAAGGACAGAGACGTCTTTCCTCTTAGCTGCAAAGTGAAAGAAATCTCATTGCTTGCCTGCTACGCAGGATGGGGACAACATTCCTATTCGCCGCAATTCTTCGCTGGAACTATACACCACAACTCTTCCCAGCAACTCTGTGCCGAAACTCTGCCGGGTGCGCCAAAAATCTGCGCAGCAACTCTTCCTTGCAACTCTCCACCGCAACTCTCCACCGCAAATCTTCACCTAAACTCTGTGCAGCAACTCTGTACTGTAACTCTTTATTGCAACCCTTCTCCAATACACATGACGTTTTTCTTCTGGTAAATCCTGAATCAACTGAGGACTTCACCTCTACCCTTTCGTTTAGGCCTACATATAGGCCTAAAAAGGGATTCAACCAGTAAATGCTCGTTATTTAAATAATAATAATAATAATAATAATAAAATAATAATAATAATAGTAATAATAATAAAAGAGAATTGTCGCGCTTTTGCTTCCTACACTTCAACGATTCCACTCCCGATTCTGCTGACCCACTTTATGCCGCCATTTCCAAACTCCGTCCTCCATCGAATCTGTGCTAAAGGTATGTTATGCGTGCACTTATCACTTAATGCATGCAATTAAAAGAATTATCAAAGCATTTAGAAAATCAAACCAATAAGAAAACTGTCAGAAAAAATAAAA
>NEWO01002801.1:12375-22641 GCA_003013225.1 Phalaenopsis aphrodite
TCTCTCCATCGTCGATCGTTGCCGACAACTGTTGAGCACCGTGGATCGTTGTAGAAAACCACCAATCATCGTCGAGCATTGCAGTCTACATTAACCACCACCGACCATCATGATCCAGCACTAACTACCGTCGGTCACCATCAATTGTCGTCCACCACACCTAACCAGACACCGTCAGTCAACATTGTAACATGAAAAATCTAACAACCCATTTCCGTTTATGGGACAAAAAATTTCTGTAATCATCAATCTATAGTGAATTTCTATAACTAGATCAGACTCCATGATTTTTTTCCTTAACTTGGATTTTTCAAGTAAAAACTTATGGTGTCACTACTAGTTATTTTCTTTCACCTGAGTGTGTGCTAAATTCTCGAACAACGCTAAAACGATAATCCATCACTCTACCGCCGCTAATTTTCTAGCACACATGAAGACTTTTTTGATGTTTAATTTTTAGATATATAATACCTAAATTTTAATATTTTCATTTATACTATTTTATCTACATCCCTTTTTAAAACTAAATACGGGTGATATTTTTGATGTAAAGATTTAAATGTTACGAGTATAAAAATTAAAATGCAAGTGTTACGTATATGAATTAACATGTACGCGAAAAATATAATTTAAAACAAAAGAAGAAAGAAACGAGGATACAAAAAAATTCTCTTAAAAAAATGTGTTTTTTAGCTTACGCTCGCTGGCAAGGTGTTCGTGGCTTATCTGTACGGACAAATTTGTTCTTCGATGTTCGGCGTAGTTCTTCAGTGCCCGGTGGAACTTCCCACCTCAGTGGGAATCTTTATGCCCATTGCAGAGAGAGAGAGCGAGAGAGCGAGCGAGAGGGAGGGAGATGGCGGAGTTGCTCCAAATTGGAGGAGAAGCAGCCGACTCGTGCAGGGAGAGACAAGGACGGACGCAGAACGTGGTGGTAATGAGGCACGGAGACCGAATCGACGCGGAGGAACCTCTTTGGCTAGCCCGCGCAGAGCGTCCATGGGATCCGCCATTGACGGATTCTGGCAAGATTCGGGCTTGGACGACGGGAAAAAGACTGCGAGCCATTGGCTTCCCTGTCCACCGCATCATCATTTCACCTTTCCTCCGTTGCCTCCAAACTGCCGCCGAGGTCATCACCGCCCTCTGCTGCGTTGTAGACAACGAAACCCAAATTCTATCCATGGAGACTAGTGCTGGCGTTGTGATTGATCCTACTCGTGTTAAGGTATCTCGGATCTGTATCCTCGTAACTAGATTCATGAAATGCATCGCCGTGTTAGTAGAGGTGATATGAGGAATAAGATCTTGAGATATCATTCCTTAGAAGTATTATTTTTATTCTATCAATGAATCGAGTGAGTTTCATTATTCTCTTCGATACAGTAATTTTGGTCCAATTGGCGGAAATTGTGCTGTTACTTATAGTGAGGGTTTCTCTGGAGTTGTCTAACTTATAACTTTCTAAGAATGAAATTTATAGGAAATTCATTTGGTAAACTTTGTCTATGGGCTCATGGCTTGTCTGTCTTCCTATTATACTTTGCACTATTTTTCTTTTGATTTCATTTGGATAGAAACTCATTTCTCTTATGAACTTAATGATGACCAATGAGCCTTTTGTTTTCTCCTTTTAGCAGTTTGGATTTTTTGATAGTAGCACATAAAGTACATGCTTGAATACAAGTTTTATTGATGCATGCATATGGTGCATTCATGATCTCTGAAATGGATTGCATTGTTATAATTGTTTTTCTTCCATAAAGTTGATAACAAAGTAGCTTACATGTGTGCTCAAATTGCCACTACTAGGCACTTCATTTTGAAACATGTAAATGAGCACTATGCTCTTTTCCTCTTTTGGTAGCTAATAAAGCCCATGTTTTTGATGACCAAGAGGCATAGTTCTGTACATCTTTTTGTAACTACTTTGTTTTGGCAATCCAGAATGCAATATTTAAAGGCTAGGACAGGGTTTGCTATTTGATGGGCTGCTGTTGGCCTTGCAATTGACCAAATTATTGTAGAGACTAGTTCTTATCCACTTATGAAGTGTCTGTTTGGTTTTATGAAAAAGTAATGCCGTGTAAAAGAATTGTAATATAAAAATAATGCATTGTATTTGGAATATTTTGAATTTATTTGGTTCATTGTAGAATAAATACAAGACTACACATTTTCTTCTTTGGTTTTAAAAAAAATGTAAATACATAGTAGGCAGGCAACGAGAGCGGGGTTAGTGGCCAACAGCGAAGGGGCAACCAACGAGAGCAGGTGCCTAACAGGTAGCTGATGATGGGCGACTAATGACCCATGCAAGGGGAGGCTGATGGTCGGCTAGAGGCAGTGGGTGTCAAGGGACAGACTCCAATGAGCAACACTTTACACAAAAAAGTGTTTTTAGAATTCTCCCAAATCTAATGTGTTTTAAGCGCAATAAAAATGAATTAGGGAATTAATTTCAAATCACGCCGCTCCAATTAAGCCGCCTCAAAAGGACCCTGAATGTGCTGCGATTTTTAAAGAATAGCCTTGCTGCTAGAATTCTCATTGTCAAAAGGACTTCAATGGAAGCTTTTAGAAATACCCTATGACAAGTTAAAATAGTTTGGAGTAAAAGTGACATCATATGTAACAGAAAACTCTTGATAGTCTTTAGAAACAATTTTCTTCTTTGAGCAGCAGCATAATATCTTCCAATGTATTCACCAAACGAAACCAGGCCAGAAAATGCTAACCTTGAATCAATCTTATTAAGAAGCCAATCCTCTCCTCTTCATTTCACTGCTTGGCTTGCTTGTGCGTGGCCCCTGCTTGGTCTTTCCAGTACATAGATCCTCTTGCATGTGTAGGTGTTCTTTTTCTTTGATATTATAATCGTTTTTGAGCTGCTCCATTGGTTCTTCTGCCAGCATGTGGCTTTTTGGCCTTGTTTGCAATTATCATTCTACCTATATTTTCTATGATTGCAATTTGTTTTGGGATGCTATGACTGGCATTACCTCTTTTGCAATTTGTGCTTATCATCCCAAGGCTCATCTCTAAACTAGTTTCTTGTGCGAACTTCTGTCTGAACAAATATGGAGTGCTTTACAATGGTGATGTTGAGTTATGATGACTTACCATTGTGGTATTTTAGACCGATCACCTATTGTTTGTGGTTTTATTGTGTATGTTATTTTAGTGGATGTGTTTGTAGTTTTTGCTTAATATGTTTTCCTCTCCCACCAAATCTATATTATGGCTTCATATACTCTAGACGTAGTGGTCCATTTTTGTTTGGATCCCTACTCTTAGATTAAGATGGTCTAGCTTCCACTCTATCCATCTTGCCAAACCTTTATATTATGACTGATCACCCGATATTGTACATGTTAATTATAGTGGACGTGTTTGTGGTTGTTGCTCGATATGTTTCTCTCTGCCACCATTCTATATTATGGCTTCATATAATCTAGATGTAGTGGTCCGCTTCTGTTTGGATCTCTACTATGTTCCACTTTATTCATCTTGTGAAATTTTATATTGTGTCATGATGAATCCTCCAACGGCTTTCCCCCCTCCCTGCTGTCCTTCTTCTGATTGTCCTCCTTGACCTTGTTATGCTTGGTCTTTATTTTATTATTGGTCCTCCTAGTCTTTTGTGGTTGCCTCAACATTTATTCGCATGACTATCTCGCTCAATTTTGGTCCCTCTTCGTGGTGTTCATGGATTTTGGGTGTCTCTTAGCGGATTATTGATCGTATTGTCTCCTTCTTATTTTCTCAAGTTCATTCTCACCATTGAACGGTTTTTATATTGGGCTATATCCTTAATGTACACCACACACACACACACATTATTGATATATATATATATATATATATATATATATAACAACATGATAATTATAGATGAGAAAGAAAGCTTACAATATGACAGGAGCTTAGAGAAGTAGGCACTTGGTTGTGAAAACCGGTGTCTGCAACTCTATGCTGAAGATGCTTATATAGACAAACTATCTGGCCAAACAGGGCCAGAATACCATGGGCAAAACCTTGGGCGGAAAACTAAAACGTATATGATTCTCCACCGACAGGAGATTATTACACACGATAAGAGATAATGGTGGGGTCCACCATTATCTTTTGGAAAAGTAAATACAACGCATGGGATAATGGTAGGGGTCCACCACTATCAATTATTACAAAAGAAAGCACGGGAAGGAGACATCAGCTCATGGAGGGATCCACCACTACCGCAAAGGATCAAACGCAATTATTCAGCCCTTTTTGCATTAGTAATTAAAAAATTTGGATCAGATTATTGAGCTCTGACTCATTGCTGTAGACACATGGTCCGAGATTTCCCCATACGTTATCCTTGGTAGACATACATTTGCAATACATGGATTTTGTGGCGTAGATTTTTCTGAGGACGTTAAGTTCTTCAATAATGGTTTGAAATTGTTGTTTTTCGTAGCTTCTTAAAGCTCCTCGGAGTTGTGATTGTGCATCGATGTTAATTGGATGGTCGAATGTTGACCATAACATTTCCCAGTGTTTACAGCTTGTGTCTCGAACGTTTCCAAACGGTGTTTCTTCATTGGGACGACAAGCCTTGAAACGATGCCATTGTTCTTCAAAAGCAGGCTTGTCTGTCTTGACCTTCTATTTGAATTCAGCTTCTGAAAAGATTTCTGAATAGTTAGATTTTCCTTTTCCTTTATTGTTTCTTCTGGGATCCATCTCTTCTCCTGAAATAAGTGGTCTAAATTCTGATCACCTTCAACAAGAACAAACGTTAATCTGGATAATGAGTCGGCGAGCTCGTTGTTTTTGCCGTCAATTTGTTCAAAATAGACAGTGATCCCCAGTCCATTGATGAAGTCTGTAAAGGATAGCCAACGAATCCTTGACGGCTTATTTTGGGCAGATTTATGATAGAATGAAATGATTGCTTGACAACCAGTTCTTAATGTAATTTCAGATTTATCGAGATAATGAATTTTTAATGAACTCAAAGTCTCCATGCAGGCAAAAATTTCAGAATCAATTGTTGATTTTATTACTGTAAATTTGCCACTTGCATATGCACAAACTTTTTCAAAGGTTCTTGGGCTCTCTTTGGTTGCCTTCCATTTACACACTCCTCCCCATCCTTCCATACATCCGTCTGTTTCTAGTACTATGTATGTGAATGAAGGTGGTATTTCTAGGTCAGGAAGCCTTTGAACGAGATCTTTGATTTTTCGTACTAATTGCCAGTCATGCTCTTTCATCCTTTTGTCACCGTGTGACGAAGTCTTTTGATATAACGGCCCAAGTAGTACTCCGAGATTAGGAATATAGTTTCTTGCATAATTCAAAATACCGAGCCAAGATCTCATACCCTGCTTTTCCTTTAATTTTTCATCAGGAAAATCTGCAATTTTTTTGATGATATGTTGTTGGAGTTTGATTTTCCTCTGTTTGATGACGGCTCCAAGAAAGTCAATTTCGTTAACTCCAATTTTTATTTTTGTGGGAGAAAGAACTAGTCCTTCCTTCTCAACAATTTCCAGGAATTTCTCAAGATGCTTTCTGTGTTCTTCTTCATTATTATTGAAAATAATAATATCATCAATGTAAACAGCAAGAAAATTCCAGCAATTTTTAAAATAATTATCCATTTTTCGTTGATTACCTCGATTTTGCAAACTACTTTGTTCTTTGACCAGTGTTGTAAGGGATTATCACCTATGTAGCCATTATTTCTTAACTCCAAACCTTCCCTTGTGATACTGATGACTGGAGACGAGGTGTCTCGTTGATGGCATCAGCACGGCGAAGGGAAGAAGTGACCCTAGTGCGCAGATCGGATGCATCAGTAGACAATCTCTAACCACCCACTAAGGGCGATGATCTTGATACTGATCGTGATTTATCTGATTTTTGTTTCGGGGTATTGAATCCGATAGTAGCAGTGTTGGTGATTATTCGATCTCCCAATCGGAGTTTGGAAGAAATCCGTGGTGGTGGTACCTCTTTAGGTTTCTTGGTGGGCCTATGAACCTGTCGAGTAGATTCATATTCCTTTAATATCTTAATTTTCATCGATGTGGAAACAACACATCTCATTCTTCTTAAAATTTCAGGTACTGAACAATTGTCTTTCCGTGCTATCCTTTAAAAAACATGACAAATTTGTGTGAGTGTTTCAGACTTCTTTCGCTTTTCTCCTTGATGAGGTGGTGAAGGTTACCTGACAGTAATTCTGCGAATGCTTTCTTCTCCAGTGGTAGCGGACAAAGGATGGAACCTGCTCCCTTTGAGATGAGATGAGGTTTCCATTGGCTCAGCTTCCGGTAAAGCTGTTGCATGTGCTGAAGCCAACTTAGTTGTTTGTGCTTTCTGAGCTCTTAATTCCCTCCTCCTGTAGTTCCTTCTTTGGGAACGCGTTAGTGGAGCAGGCTTAGAAGAAGAGTCAATTTCAAATGCGTAGTTCGGAGTAGCAAAATCATTTATTGAATCATCTTCATACAGAATTCTTTTTCCTTTCGCAGTTGGAATAACTGGTGCAGCGAGAGTGGAACTGATTTTCACCTTCTTGAGAGAAGGAAAATCACAATCACCATTTAGATCGAATCCAGAGGACGGTTCGTGAACATCTGAAGCAGTCATTTTCGTTATCACATGAGGTGATTTTCCAAGTAACACCTCAAATTTTTTCGAGTCCTGACCAAAACTGGATTGTGGAAGCAATGTAACGAGAATTCTTATCTGTGGGTACGTTGAACAGGAAAGTCAAGCTTGGGGACGCCATTACTTCTGTCAATTGCAGATTTTTGAATGCAGTACCGACACACTTGCTAGTGAACTGGACATTTCTTTTGAAGTTTTATGATTTTGATTTGTATTGTTATTTTGCTTTAATATTGAGTTTTGAAATTTCAACATTGTCAAGGAAAGGTTAAGAGGAATTTGATGTGACTTACAAGAAGAACAAACAAATTTTAGAAGGACAATGAAGCGATTGTGAGGCATAGGAGCTAATCCAGAAATAGGAAATGGCCCATTCCATATCGGACCCACTCCAACCTCGACACATCACACCTTTGAAGAGTCCACCCTACTAAACCTTAGGTATTCCTAGACCTTTCTGCTTAAGGATGGTTAAGTAGACGACCCTGGAATCCAAGAGGAGTTGACTGTACTGATTCAAGGAAGAAATGAATACAGTAAGTTAACAGAAGAGCGGTAGTCTGGTCCATGAGGGACATGGACACACCACCGATATTTGAAAAGAAAACCACCTGATCAAAGATGGAGAGAGGAAGCAATCCCCAGCGGAGTCGCCAGAATTTGTCGGCCGTTTTTTCAACTTTGTGATTTGAAAAAGTGATGATTTTGTGATTTTGAAAATAATTTAAATATAAATATAAACTTTTTGATTTTAAAAGTAACATTTCAATTTTAAAATAGGTGAAACCAAACGAGTCTCACATTTTAAATAATTTAGATGATTGAATACAATACTACAGGCGATACATTTATCCTGAAGAATAAATATATCACTTGTAATAGGGATTCAATTACATAGACTAAAGAATTTGTTACATCCGTTTTGGTTTGCGAAATATCCTATAAAAAGACCAACATGTTCCCCTATCTAACATAAAATTATTAGATAGAGTTTATTTTATCCGGTTTCCAGGTTCTCTATAGAGGCAAACCCCTATAGTTAATTACATCTTAAATGACTGGGGTCACTTAAAAAAATTCTCGATTAAGATCAGGTGGTTTTGCCTTCAATATTTCAATGTTTAGGTTTTCACGATTGGACATGGGAAAATCAAATGGGAGTGGGTCGAAATTGAAATAATTATTTAAGAAATCCAAAAGAAACAAAAGTAGGGGATATCACGGATCCGGGGAAACTCCGGTGAACTTCCAACTATCCTATTATTTGGCTTTATGTCTTTGAATGATTTAATTTGATATTTCAATCCTGCAAATTATTTAGGAGTTAGGACTTATGTTTATACAATATCAGATTGTTCAAATAGCTTAAAAAGATAAGAGGATTTACACCGTATCGCACGGTAACCTCAAAATCCTAAAGTGTTAGAGCTTATAATTGCTCAATAGAGTTGTGCAAAAAACCTAAAGGTCAATCCTATGAGTTGTTATTTAAACTAAATGAAGTGATGAGTGATGTGAATGTGTTTTGATGTTTTTGCTGTTGCCGATCCATCTTGAAGTTGTTCCTCGTCGTGCTGCCCATGATGTTTGCGCCAAGCTCTTCGTAGTAGCACCTCCTGGTTCAATTTTGATTTTGAAAATACACCTAACCACTAGGTTATCCTAATCTAAAGCATAGTGTATATCAAAAAAACCAAACATGCAGTATAAAGAAAAGAACAATATAGTGTATAATAAAAAGAAAAGACAGTATAACATGCTGAGAAAATAATATAACATGCTATGAGAACAATATAATATGTTGCGAAAATAAAATGTTGTAATATAAATTAAACCTGTACACCTGAGAGGTTCATTGCTCTTTTAAGTTTAGCTATTATGCGCTGTGTGAAAGGAGAAACCACAACCTGAAAAGCTTGAGAAAACAGGTAAATCATAGGAAAAAGACGAACAAATAAAACAAAATGCAATATCACATATAAAAGACCAAGAATAGAAAACAAAATGCAATATCACATATAAAAGACCAAGAATAGAAAAATTTATTTGTGATATTGAGAATGTTCCTAATTACCAGGAGTATTTGAGTGTAAGACAAACTCAAATCCCGGAGCATTGAGTTTCAGTTTTGGTCAAGTTAAGGTAAGAATTTCATTATTTGATTTAATTAAATCAGTCATGAACCACAATCTAGTGCACCTTCGTGTCTAGTGTTCTAATAAACTAGGGTCAGATGTCTGACCTCTTAGGATCATTTGAACATTAGAAGGATGAACTCTCTCAAGGTGTGCTCCTAAGACCTAGGAAACCTATATTTTAATTTGGGCTTGAAGTGTTTTAAAGTGTCTAATCTCAATTAAGTGTCCCTCAACTAATCCCCGAACATCTTTAGATCAAGCTTAACTCGCTATCAGACTCCTAAAATCTAGGGGTAAACTTAAAGTTTTGGCAAAAAGGGTTATGAAGTGTGTTTTAATCTTAGTTAGGGTAGTTGAATTTAAGTTTATTCAAAGCTTAAGGGACCTAAGTGCAGGTTTACCAATCTTTCAATCCATATCCCTAATCGTTATCTAAACTCTCACTTTCTCCCAACCCTCAACAATTCTTCCAATTTACAATTTTATTTTTCATATGCAAAAAGGAACGGTGAATGATTTGCTATCCTATTTTCTTCCTTAAATTTTATCATCTCAAAGATCCAAATTTCATTTTCCAATCTTCTTTTCCTTTCTCTTCCCCTCATATTTTTATTAAGACTATGAATCATTTCTGAAGATAATTAAATCGGAGATTCTCATTTTTAACTTGATCGTTAAAAAAATAAAAATAAAAAAAATAAAAAAATAAAACGAAAAAGAGACCGGTCCATTTTTAAAACAAAGTCAAACCAGTAAAGCTTAAAACGAAATAACGAATGTATCGGTCTAAAGGCGTTAAATTCATAAAAAGGTAAAAGAAATAGAAAGAAGGTGATCTCCAAAAATCAACACTTAAAATATTCAAATCGATATATGAAAGCCTCAACATGTAAATCAAATTTTAATGAATAAAGCATCAAAAATGCAATTTGAACTTCGTTAAATAAAACTTCAAGGTCCTTGAACAATCTTAGAAAGATATCATTTTTTCACTTTCCATAAATGAATCAATGTGTGACAATTTTATGAATTTCCAAACCCCTTTATGAATTCAATTTATATCAAATTTACAATTTCATTGAAACAAAGTTTCAAGAGCTTTTCATGTCACAAAGTAAGAGAAAATAATCCATAGAGAATGACTTTCTAAATTTCCAAAAGCTATGCCAATATCCATTCCATTCAACTCCATCTTTAATCAAAAGTTCTTTTCTTTTCATCATCATTTTTTTATTCATAAACATGAACTTATCCATATGAGTACTCAAGGTAATAGAAAGAAACAACCACCAGCGCAATCTACTCCACCAAGAGATCACAAGTTATAGCTCACGGGTAAGGCCAAAAGAGAGGAGGGCTCACGGGTAAGGTGAGGGAGCACAACCAAGCTCTAATTAATTCAAGAGTAGGAGCCAAAAGAGAGGAAAGCTCAAGAGTAAAGCCACATGTATCACAAAGACAACAA
>NEWO01002806.1:2598-13236 GCA_003013225.1 Phalaenopsis aphrodite
GACACACTATATAACTCAAACTTGTCGCGGCAAGGAGCTTGGAGCTAGCATGGTGGGCAGCACGGCCATCTTCAACAGCAAAATCTGTCTTCCCCAGCTAAACCAATCCTCCTTCCTTAGAATTAAACAACAAAGCCATAGGACTTCGAGGTATATATATATCTGTGTGTGTGTGTGTGTGTGTGTGAATTTTATGTTGTTTGTGAAATTGTGTGTTGGAAAATTGTTTAATTAAGTTTTTAATTAAGTTAGTCAGATGTTAACGTGGTTTGGCATGCATCAGATTTTAGAAAAAAAATCAAAATTTAAAAGTTTTGGCGTTGACGCCTAAGGCGCCATTTTCTAGAGAAATGATGCCAGAGGCGCCAGATTGCTACCCGAGGCACCAATTTCTTCAAAACGCCTAAATCATTTTAAAACCATAAAAATCTCCTATAAAAACCCATTTTTACTGCTTAGGTCATCTTCTTCCTCTAAACTAAGGTTGAAACTCAACCTAAGGGTTCACATTTGGTGGATTTGAGGAGTTTTCAAAGCCTAAAAGTCTTGGATTTCATCTTCTCTTGGTAAAAGCTTTACTTTAACCTAGAAATTTTTTATTTTCACCATGGGTTTACCCTACATTTTGAAAACCTGAAAATGTGAATATTTTTTAAGGAAGTTTAAAGAAAACCATGGTGAAAAGTTTCTTATGAAACCTTCCTATTTTCGGTGTTAGTTTTTTTGATAATATGATTTTATTTGTTTTTTATTTGAATTTACTTAGAACTTCCTATGACACCACGAGTGAAGAGCGGAAATTCTTTTTTTATTACTTCCAATCATGTCATTCTTTCATTTTTTTCCTTATATATTCTAGCATTATCATAAGATTCATTCCTAATATCTTTAAGCTCATTCAATTAAAATAATCTTTTTTCACCAGCATCTTTCAAATTAAAATTAAACTCTTCAATCGTCCAATAAGCTTTATGTTCCAATTCTACTGGTAAGTGACAAGTCTTCCTAAAAATTAATCTATATGGTGAAATTTTTATAGGTGTCTTATAAGTTGTCCTCTAAGCCCGCAATGCAGTGTCTAATCTAGCAGATTAATCCATTTTATTAGGATTTATAGTTTTTTTCCAAATTTCTCTTAATTTTATGATTCGATACTTCTGCTAGACCACTAGTCTAGGGATAGTAAGTAGTTGCAATCCTATGTATAATATTATATTTTTCCACCAATTTTTCAATTCTTTTATTCCAAAAGTGAGATCTTCCATCAGTAATTATTATTCTCGGCATTTCATATCTTGTAAAAATAATTTTTAAAAAATTTTTGAAACACTCCGAGCATCACATCGAGGTAAAGTGATTGCTTCAATACTCTTTAATACATAGCCCACTGCAATAATAGATATACATTTCTAAATGAATGTACAAATGGTCTCATAAAATCTAATCCCCAAACATTAAAGATTTCAACTTCTAAAGTAAAATTTAGAGACAACGATCACATGTTTTAATATATAAATTAACATCACTAAATCGTAAAATCCAAATTGTAAATTTTGTGAGCAGTTCTATCAATCTCAAAATTACCTCCAAATTCATAATCATGACATTTTTGGATAATTTCTAAATTTTCTTCATAGGCACACATCACCTCATAACTAAATCTTTGCATTGTTTGTACAAATATAGGTCATCCCAAAAGTAAAATTTTGCATCGTGGATAAACTTTTTTTCTTGTTGTTTTGTCATTCCATATTGTAAATTACCACAAACAATATATTTTACAATATCAACATACCACGGCATTTCCTATCATTTAACAACATAAAATTTTTCATTAGGAAAAGTTTCATTAATTTATTTTTCAAGATCAAATGTTTCTTCTTGTTCGATTCTAGATAAATGATCAGCAATTTGATTAGCTGTTCTTTTCCTATCTAGTACCACAAAATCAAATTTTTACATCAGAAGTACTCATCTAATTAATCTTGGTTTCACATCCTTCTTTTGCATCAAATACTTTATAGTCGAGTGGTCAGTATGCACAACTCATTTAGCTCTAATTAGATATGACCCAAATTTATCAAAAGCATAAAGAATTACTAATAACCCTCTTTTAGTAGTGGTTTAATTAATTTGAGCATAATTGAGTGTTTTACTAGTGTATTATATAACTTTAAAAATTTTGTCGTATCTCTGCCCTAAGACAGCTTCAATCGCATAATCACTTGCATCACACATTAATTCAAACGATTTATCCCAATCATGTGAAATAATTAAGGAAGTAGTGACCAATGTTTCCTTCAATGCTCAAAGGCATCAAGGAACTCTTGATTAAAATCAAATTTTGTATCTTTTTCCAAAAGTTGGCCTAAATGCTTTGTAATTTTTAAAAAATCTTTGATATATCGCTTGTAAAAACCAACATGCCCTAAAAAGCTCCTAACTCCTTTTATAGTAGTAAGTGGAGGTAAGTTAGATATTACTCTGAATTTTTGTCGAATGTACTTCCACGTCATTTTCTGAAATTTTATGCTCAAGCACAATTCCTCTTGCAGCCATGAATTGACATTTTTCCCAGTTTAGTACTAGATTCGTCTTTTCACAATGTTCTAGAACGTCTTCTAAATGATTTACACATATTTCAAATGAAGTTCCAAACACAGAAAAATCATCCATAAAAACTTCTATCCCTTTTTCAATTATATCACTGAAAAATCGATATCATATATCTTTGTATTGTCGCAGACATGTTACAAAAATCAATGGGCATTCGTCAAAAAGCAAAAGTTCCATAAAGACTAGTAAATATTGTCTTTTCTTGATCCTCTAGAGCAATTGGTATCTGATAATAGCCGGTATATCCATCTTAAAAACAAAAATAAATGTGTCTAGCTAGTCTATCCAACATCTGCTCCAAAAAGGGTAAAGGAAAGTGATCTTTCCTAGTGGTTGAATTTAGTTTTCTATAATCTATCCAGATTCATCATCCAGTGACTTGTCTTGCTGGTATGAATTCATTATGCTCATTAGTCACAACATTCACACCTCCTTTCTTTGGAACATAGTCAATTAGACTCACCAAAGCACTATCTGAAATAGGATATATTATACATGCATCTAACCATTTTAAAATCTCTTTCTTAACAACTTCTTTCATCATCGGGTTTAATCTCCTTTGAGGATCAGCTTTTAGTTCAAGATCATCTTCCAATAAAACTCTATGCAAATAAATTGAAGGATTGATTCATTTAATATCAGCTAATGTCCATCCAAAAGCTTTCTTATATCTTCTTATAGTTTCCAACAACTTTTGTTCTTGTGCTCCAGTTTTTTCTGAGGATACGATAACAGGTAATGTGGATAAATCTCCTAAAAAGATATTTTAAATTTGTAGGAAGTGTTTTCATTTCTAGTTCAAGAGATTTCTAAATTAATGAAATCAAATTCTTGTTATTATCTATAGGATCTAACAATTCAAATTATTCCTAAACATAATCCAATTCCTCATTAATCACTTCCATAGATTCAGCTTAAATTATATCCTCATCCTTATACTCCAAATTTTCTTTTTCAATTTTATTTTCAAATGTATTTGTGAAATATTCATCACTTAAATAGTCGTTAATTTCCATTTTGAAGAAAATACTCATTAAAACTCTAGACTTTGTAATTGACTTCTCATTTACAATATTAACTCTTCCATTGACAATTTCTTCTCCTTACTCTGCAAATTGCTATTGAATCCTTGAGGGTAATAAGATTTGTAGTTAGAATTCCCTTGATTGTTGGAGTTTCCCAATGGGTTTGCAACATTATTCCCCCATTGCGGACTTACAGCATTAGAGTTATTGTTGCTCCAACTGAAATTCAGATGATTTTTTCAACTAGGATTATAATAATTGGAATAAGGATTATTAGATTGGTTGTTTATTACATTTAGTGTCTCATACAAAGATTGAGATTCTAACATTTGTCCTAGTGATTTTTTCTTAAGCACAGAAGGTGTCTGAGAATAATTCATTCCATATTGATCTATCTTCTTTGATATTGCAGCAATTTATGCAGCCAACAAAGATATTGCATCACAATCATGAATACTAGCTATTATTTTTGGGTTTACCCTTTTAGAGAGCCATTAAAAATTATTATTTGTCATCTTCAATTAACGAATATGCTTCATCAAATGGTTTTACATTAATGATCCACCAGTAGCAGCATCAATTATTAATCTAAGAGATCCACCCAATCCATTATAAAGAGTTTAAGTTATTAACCAATCTGGCAACGCATGGTGTGGACACTTCTTAAGGAGATCTTTAAATCTCTCCCAATCTTCATAAATTGATTCGCCTTCAACTGACAAAAAGATACAATATCATTTCTAAGCTTAACAGTTTTTTATGGTGGCAAATATTTTGATAGAAATTTTTGTGATAAGTTTTCCCAAGTTTCGATAGATCCAGGTGCTAATGAGTTTAACCACATCTTAGCTTTATCTCTTAATGAAAAAGGAAAAAGTCTAAGTTTGACTGCACCATTCGACGCTCCATCAAATTTCATTTTCAATTAACGAATATGCTTCATCAAATAGTTTTGCATTAATGATCCACCAATAGCAGTATCAATTATTGATCTAAGAGATCCAACCAATCCATTATAAAAAGTTTAAGTTATTAACCAATCTGGCAACGCATGGTGTGGACACTTCCTAAGGAGATCTTTAAATCTCTCTCAAGCTTCATAAATTGATTCGCCTTTAAACTGACAAAAAGATAATATCATTTCTAAGCTTAGCAGTTTTTTATGGTGGGAAATATTTTGATAGAAATTTTTGTGATAAGTTTCCTCAAGTTCCGATAGATCCAGGTGTTAATGAGTTTAACCACATCTTAGCTTTATCTCTTACTGAAAAAGGAAAAAGTCTAAGTCTGAAGGCACCATTCGACACTCCATCAAATTTAAATGTAGTATACAATTTTAGAAATTTAATAAGGTGTAAATTAGGATCTTCAGTTGGTGTTCCCTCAAACTAATTATTTTGTATTATTTGGAAAATGACAGGTTTAAACTCAAATGAATTAGCAGCTACAACAATGTTTTGTATACTCAAATGAATTTCATCTGTTGTAGGATTAGCATAATTACTTAAAGGTCTCTGATGATGTTCATTATCATTCCCAAAATTACTTGAGTTGTAAGCCATTATGTGCAAACTATCTATCTCTTTTTGTTGTTTTTTTAATTTTTCTAATTGTTATTTCTAACTTCAAATTGTAAGGTATTAAACTTACCGATCTTAAACTACGCATAAACAAACACAATAAGAAAAAAAAATAAGCAAACACAATAACAAAGAATAATATTTATTTGAAATACAAATAGTTTTTTAGTTCAAATAAATCATTATCATTTATAAAATAATTTACCGGTACTCCCTGGCAACGGCGTCAAACACTTGATGCGCGGTCGGCTAGTACTAATAATAAATATGCAATTCGATCCCAACAAAAATAAATTCAGTAAAATAATTATATCTTTTAAAATCTCTAAGCTACCAAACATGTAATAATGCAAGTATACGTATCGTTCAAGTAATAAAATGCTCTAATAGAGTCCTAAGTATCGATCTCACGGAGAGTTGGAAGCTCTTATGACTATAACATCAAACACACTATTCAAACTACAAAACTTAAGTAAGTAAATCAAATCTAAATAAAATTTAATGTGCGCTAAATGAAATGAAATTAAAAGAACTATGTTAATTAAATTATTGCTAAACCTCAAAAGTAAACTTATAAAGACTGAAGAAAGGTTTCAAATGAAGAGTTCAAATTTAAGAAAGCATCCTTCCCCTTACAATGAGTTTATGGAATGTGAAGAAATTAAAATCATTTAAAAATACATATGAAATTTTATTGTGTCAAATAGGAGCAATCATATTCTTTATCCTCTGAGAGTGCATAAAGAACATAGACTAATCCAGATTTTGCCCCCTAAATTTTTGGTTAGGTTGAGAGGATACTTGCAATCACTTATCCCTCACATGAGGGCTAACAATCTCGCTTTAGTTTCCAAACAACTAGACCAAATTAGGGATTTTAATTTGCTACTTTAAAATCTCCAACTCAATGCCCATCAAAGTATATTTCCCAATTTATTTGCATGCAACCACATAGATTATATTCTCACCCATAAAATTGAATGTGACTATCACGTTGTTGTAGAAAGCATAGCCCTTTCAAATCATATGTTTCTCAACAAATTTTAGCCTTTCAATTGGTCATATAGAAAAATTGATGAAGGTCAGATTTAGAATCATCATAATTTATTGACCTTTAAAACCTTATAAATAAAATTAATTCTTCACAAAACCATATCTTAATAAAGGGAGAAAAATAAAAAAGAATACTTAGAATTCATGAGAAGGATATGGTAAAACACGGATTTTATATATATAAATAAGTTTATAAAATAAATAAAGAAAAGAACATAACTTATCTCACACTCCTTCCTAAGCAAATCCCTAGAAGTTCCCTTTAAGCACTTTCTCTCTTTACAATCACACTCAATTCTCTCTAAGAAGTGTAATGATGAAGAAATCTCTCACCTTCCCTCTCCTCTTATAACCCTAGAAGAAAATCCTTCACTTCTTTCTCACGCCAAACTCTCTCTCTCTCTCTCTATTACACGTCCCCTCTTCTCATTTCTAGACTCTCCTATTTTAATTAGGGCCCAAAAGGAACTCAAAATTCCCTCAAATGTTTCCCCCCAAAAGTCACACCTTTTTGCACCAAGAGATTAGTCTCCTCATCCAAGAGACATATCTCTTCATTAAAGATCCTTCAAAAGTGTCTAGATGCATTGAACCACTCCATGGGACGATTAAAATGTTTGGAGCCTTCAAAATCTGCTGAAAAATAGCCACCAACCGACTTACTCTATCGTAATTCATCTCAAGTGCTTCTAACGCAAGTTTGGCCCCTCTAGCGCTAGCCTAATGAAGTCTGCCCTATTTTCTAGATTTTGGTGCATCTGGCATCGCTTAATGGAGCTCGCACTGTTTTCTAGATTTTGGCACTACTTGTAACAATTTGGCGCCAGCTCTCGGGAAAATGGTGCCTCTGGCGTCAGGATCACGAAATTCTCCATTTTTGCTCCAAATTTACTCTTTTTTGCTACTTTTTGCTCCAAATGCCTAAAATTGATATATCAGCAACAAAAACATGAAAATACCTTTTTTTAAAGTGCAATATCACCAAAATAAGCATAAAATGTACACATAAAATAGTATATTATTTTGGTGTATCAATAATCATAGTGTTAAAAACTTATGACCCCTGCTAGGTTAGGTCCTAAGGTATTTTGAAATTTAATTTTAAGTAAATTTAGGCCAAAGTGTAAAACTTTTAAATTCTACAATTTTACCCATAATTTTTCAAATTTTCATTTTAGGGTTTTCAATGGTGGAAATTGTCATTTTAGGTTGAATTTCCCTACCCAAAATTTTCTAGTCAATTTCCATTTTCATTTTTAAATTTCTAGTTTTTTTTCAATTTTTGTAATTATTTTTTATAATAATTACCATTTGGATAGAAAATTTGTCATTTTTGGGTTAGGGACCACCATTGACCATGAAAAAAAAATAAAAGATGTTCCCAAGATTAATGGGAAGGTTCCTAAAAATTTAAAAACTTTTGTTCTCCTTATAATAAATTTTTAATTTTTGAAACGCTCTCTAGAGTACTTAATTAAATAAAAATTATATATATATATATATATATCATTTTTTTAAAAAAAAATTCCATTATTTTCCCCTCTGTTTACTGAGTTCAGAGGTATTTTTATTTTAAATTTTATATTGTTTAGGTTTCTAAGCATATTCTGGATTTAATTCAATAGAAAAATGAGATTTTCCCATTTATCGAGTGCAGCGTCACGTCAACCTTGGTGTCCTCAAAAGCCCACGCATCCTGCTCCAATTCATTGTGCTTTCTATGTCAGTGTCGTGTTGTCTCGCAGTTATGTGCTCCTCTCTTACGCAATTTCTTGGTTCGAGTCAATTTGCATCATCCATTTCTAATACACAGAAAAAAACAACATCAGTTCATCGTCCCCATGGGACGAAGAACTAAGAACCATCTACAATCAAACCCTAAGATCTCACTCATTTCTCAACCAAATCACTCAGATTTTGTTCCTAAAGCTTCGTCAAAATTAGTGAACTTCTCTATATGGTTATTGTTCATTTCTTTCACAATAACTAACCCAAAAGCAAAAAATAAGGATTTTGATCCATACTTTGTCCCAAGAGGTGAGGCCTTGATTAGGCTTGATAAAAAGCTTCACCTTGAAGTCACAAACTTCTTCCTTGCTTCAAATTGAGTTGAAATTGGTCCTAGCTATGAGCTAAACGAAATGGTGTCACTGTTTGGAGTTGGAATGGGTTAGAGGCCATGAAAAGGCTCAACTTTGATTGGGAAGAGTCTCTTTATGATTCGGGAAGCTTGTGGGAGAGTAGTTTTTGAGTTTTGGGGAACTTGATGTCGAGGCTGAAATTGTTCCTAGTTTTTTGTGGGAAAATTAGGGTTTTGTAGTGGAGGGGAAGGCTTGAGAATGGTATGGATCAACTGCCTAGTTCAAGGGAACACTTTTTTTACTGGGAGCGAGAAGATTTGAAGGTTTTCTAGGGAGCATAATATGTATGCATGGTGCTTGGGTTCCCTCCTTATATAGCCATTGGAAGGGTGAGGGGAGCATGGCATGGCATGAGGAAGGTCAGGTGGCTCCTCAAAGGATTTTGAGAGGTTTTCAGATGGCTTTTGAAAATGGGGAAGGAGCTTTGAAAATTATCCATACCTTGTTCATGGTGGCACCAATTGGTGGAGAAGGGGGCATGAAAGGGAGCATAACTTGACTGGAAGACCTTTTGGTGCATTACTAAGACCAGAAGTGGCCTGGACTTGGCCTCCCTAAGGCCTGTTTTAGCTCTCCAAAGGTGGTTCAAAGGAACCATTACCAAGGTGCCATGCAGTCTCCCCATGGTGAGTGGTGTCAAACTTGTCCTCTAGTTCCTTGACTTGGCTTGGTTTGTCTTATTGTGTCACCCACATGTCATGGTGGGTTGATTTGTGTCAGGGTGAAGAATGAAGAATGAGTCATGCTTCATGGGTTATGTGCTTGGGTTAGATTTTAGGGTTTCTGAACTTAACCTAAGTGGATTGGATTTGACCAAATATTTTAAGCCTTAAGTAAAATGATAATTTACTCAATTAATTAATTTATTAATTAATCATGTGAATTATTAGGGGTTGACCCATGGTGCCAGTTGAGCTCTGCACATGGTGAGATATCGTGATCATATTAGGTGGGGTTAAATTGAATGCCAAGGTGGCCAATTGATCAAGGTTTGACCAAAATTAGGCTAGGCCAATTGGTTTTGACCAATTATGGTGTCACCAAGTTATGGGGTCAAAAGGGTCTAATAGGGTTAAAAGTAATTTTTAGGGTTTTTTAGGGTTGGGGAGGCTTTTATTGAGGCTAGGGATCAGTTTAGGTAGACTTTTCTGCCAATTTGCATTTCATGGTCAAATTGCACCCCCCAAGCTCTATAAGAAGCTTTCTAGTGTTTATGGTTTATTTGGGTGTGCCCATGGGATATCACCAAGTCAAAACCTTAAACCAACTCAACTAAAGGGCTTGGGCTTGCCTTGGTGAGGCCCAAAAAGGAGCACAACCATGATCTAGTGGTTATGTGTAGGGTGAGTCCTCACAAAAGTGAGGTCAACAACCTGTTCCTAATTCTATACATCAAAATCAATTGAAATTAAGGTACAGAACACAAGCCTGCAGATCTTAGTCCTCACAAAAGTGAGGTCAATAACCTGTTCCTAATTCAATACATCAAAATCAATTGAATTTAAGGTACGGAACACAAGCCTGCAGCTCTTAGTTCCTGTCACATAGTTTCACGCCTTTGGCACCTCAAAAACCATACATGCACCTTATTTCTCATACATGGCTCAAGCCTAAAGACTCTAAAAAGTTCATGTCCAAATTTTAAGAAGACTCAACCTACATGAAAATCAGGTTAGTATAAATAGCTATATACATGCAATATATTGAGTTGTGCCCAGTGGGAGGAGAGTTAAGTAGAACTTACAAAAACTATGATTAGATAAATCATTATAGCTCCTCTCTATCGGACATGGCTCACTACAAGAAAATTGACCCTAACATACTAGTGCCCTCATCTCACATCTCAGTAAATACGCAAAAGCACAAGAAAATGATGTTTGGATAAAGCAAAATGCCAGCCTAGAACTATAGTAAAGACATCGAAAATACTAACTAGCACCCTAGTCTTAGTCTAGCGCGCCATCTAGAGTATAGTGACCTTGTCATAGCATCTAAGTGTGTGTAATGCCGGTGTAGGCAAAAGGCTGGCATATGTTTTGATGGGGTTGTCATTCTTGACCCCATCCTATAGATTCAAGGAGGATTCTTAGAGGTGCCACTTTATGCAAGTTTTATATGAACAAAACATATAAAAGGTTTGACCTCGTGTGCGGTCTAGGCTAAGGGATGCAAATAGTTTTAAAGTATATTTTGAATGTATGATGAATATGTTGTAAAAATATA
>NEWO01002816.1:4871-16999 GCA_003013225.1 Phalaenopsis aphrodite
TTAAACTGCCAAATCTTTTTTAATATCAACGCAAGTACACGTATCGCTCAAGTAATAAAAAACTCTAATGGAGTCCTAGACATGGATCCCACATGAAAGTTGGAAAATCCTAAATTAAATTATGAAAATTATTTTATAACAAAACAAAAAAAAAGTAAAGTGCAAAGTTTGAAAATTGACTACCCAGGTGAATGTTAATTAAAATACAGATGTAAGACTACAGAAATTAAACTAAACTAAATACTAAACTTTCAAAAGTAAAATTGCAAAAATTAAACAAAGTTTTTGTTGTGACAAAAAATTCAAATTTAACAAAGCATCTTTCCCCTTTACAATAAGTAGATGGTTTGTGAAGAAATAGAAATCATTTGAAAATATACATATATAAACTATGTTGTGCCAAATAGGAGCAATTCTATTCTTTACACTCTTCCGAGTGCTATAGAGAATATTGACTAATCCAGAGTTTGGTCCCTAATTTCTTGGTTAGTCTGAGAGGATAATGGCTGCCACTCCAGAGCTCCCACTACTCCCTCCCCTAAGGGCTAACAATCTCGCATTAGTTTCCAATCAATTGAACCAAATTGGGGATTCAATCTGTCACCTTTAAATCTCTAATTTTGCATCCAACAAAGTATATTTCTCTATTTATTTTCACCTACTCCCATAGATGACACACTCTCCCATGCCAAATGTGATACTTCCTATGTTGTAGAAATTATATCTCATTTAAGAACATATGTCTCTCAACAATTTTTAACATTTCAATTGGCAAGATAAAAAAGTGATTGAAGATCAGAGTTCAAGTCAACACAAATTATTATCATTTAAAACAATGGAAAACAAAATCTATTCTTCACAAAACCATGTCTTCAAAGTTGGGAGAATGATAAAGAAGACTACTCATAATTCATGAGAATGATACGACAAAACATGAATTTCATATATAAAAATAAGTTTACAAAACAAAAGAAATACAATATAATTTATCTTACAATCCTTCCCAAGCAAATCTCTAGAAGTTCTTTCCAAACCTTTCTCTCTTTACAATCACTCTCAATTCTCTCTTAAAAGTTTAATGAAGAAGAAATCTCTTACCTTCCCTCTCCTCTTACAACCCTAGAAGAAAATCTTCTCTTCTCTCTCTCTCTAACTCACGCCACTTTCTCTCTCTCCCTCATGTCACACAAAAAAGCCTCCTTCAAATTATATGAAGTATTCTTTTTTATTTTGGGTTGCCTCCTTTGGAAAATAATTCAAATTTTCCTCCTAAAGTCAATTCTTTTTAATTCAAAAGATGTGTCATTTGATCCAAGAGTCATATCCTTTCATAAAACAAACCTTTCAAACTGTCTAGATGCATTGAATTACTCTAAGAGGTGTGTAGAACAAGTGTCTCTTTGAAAATTTGTGCAAAATTTGTCTTGAACCGCCTTAATTTGAAAAAGTCATTCCTGGCACATCATACGCCAATTTGGCGTATCATGTGCTTTCTGGAATTTGGCACATGACACATGATGCGCTGGAATCTCAAAATTGGTTGTTTTGGCTTCGAATTTCGTCCTTTTTGTAATTTTTGCTCCAAATGCCTAAAAATGATATACCTGCCACAAAAACACAAAAATATCATTCTTTAATGTGCAATATCACCAAAATTAGACATAAAATAAGTACTTAAGACAGTATATTATCTTGGTGTATCAAAATCCCCCAAACCTAAATGGTACTTGTCCTCAAGTGACACTTTTATTACATAAAAGCATATGAATTAGAATAGAGATTAACTTATAACTTCTATAATTTAGTTTAAGAAATAGAATAGCAAAATTTAATAAAAACCTTTTAATAACTTAGATTCAAACTTTGAGTCTAACAATACTTAGTAATCAAATTTAAGATTTACAAATCTCTATTCATTTCAAGAAGAATTGCAATTTGTCATATTAAGGACATTTAGAACATTCATATGAAAAAATAACTTCATTAAAAATTTTACTATGAATGCTGCTAATACTCTAATATAAGTTTAGAAAATGTAATAAAGCTCCTTCCTTAAGTTGATTCAACTGAAGCTAATTTTTTATTAGGCATCTCCTCAAGCTTCTCCTCACTTACTTTTTTTTTTCTTTTTCTTTCTTTTCTTTTCTTTTTTCTTTTTTTTCTTTTCTTTTAGGATCTTTTCTATCTTTTTTTTTCTTTCTATTTTTCTTTTTCAAATGAGGATTACTATATCGAGATAGCCCTTAATAATTTTGAACTTCACTATCCTCTTCTTAAAGTTAAAACTCTATATCTTTCTTCACTTTATAAATTCATATTAGTTTATGATTTTTCATAAAGTCTCATTCTTTTTTTTTTACATGAAACTCTAAAATTCTTAACACTTCAAAAATACAATTTTCTTTACTTTAAATAGAAAAACATAGTCTTATCATATCATACCAAATATATTTAATTTTAGAATTGATCTTCATTATTAAAAACTCTTTACCTAAATTTACCACAATATTTATAAAAATAAGTATAGTCATTTTAATTTAAATCTTAATATCATAGGCCATGTTAAATTAATTTTTTTAAAAAATAGTTACTTAAAGACAAATAAAATTTAGTTTACTCCTTTTCAAAAGAAATTTTTCTTACCCCAAAACTTAAGTTTTTAAGTGATTTTAAAAATATTTTTAGTATAAAATTTAATAAGTGAAAGAAAATAGTAAATGCATGAAAATAAAAACTGACCTGTAGAGGATTTATAACCATGAAATTAGGTTCTGATATACTGCAGGTACTGACTGTAAAACTACATACAGAATTTAAAGCATTAAATAAAATATAATACATTCTAGAGAACTTGCTGAGAATTAAAAACATAAATACAAAAATTGAAAAAAAAACTAAACTGACAAACTAAACTGAAAATACAAAAAATGCAAAAAAATTGAAAGTCTACAGTCACTACTACAGATTCAGTTCACAACACAATATAAAAGTTTTTACTACAACCGTTTTCAAATGAAAGTACATCACAATACAACAAACAACAACAATCAAATATCAAAAACAAACTAAACTAGACTCATAAAATATCAATCCTTATCTCCTTCCTCTTCATCATCTGGTTCTTCTTCTTCTTCTTCTTCTTCTTCTTCTTCTTCATCATCATCATGAATGGGAGTATAGGGAGTGAAACTAGGGCAAACAGGAAAGTCCACATTAGGTTCACCCCTAATATGTCTTACCATGGCATTCTCAAACTCAATATTGTGTTGAACTCTCCTCTGCTGCTATTCATCATTATATGCATTTTGTGCTCCTATCTCTCCCAACTGAATTTGAATATTAACTATATCAATTTTTTGAATCATGAGTTGATTCATAATACCTTCAAGTGATGTAGATCGAGAATTAGATGCCCCCGCAACAGATGTAGAGGGTCTATCCCTTCTTCTACTTCTAGACTCAACAAATGATTTTAATCTTTGGATCATATGCCTCCCAATCGGATTCTGTGGTTGTAATCTCTCTTCATTTCTATGGGATTGTACTCCTGATTGTTCATATAGAGTGAAAATCAAGGCAAGGTATCCTAATCCTCCAGGTGTAGATCTACCAACTATACTCCGAACATGTTGAACTATAAGTGCACCAACATTTATTGCCTTCATGTTTTGAATGCAATAGTTTAGTATAGCTCTGTCTTTTGTAACATCAGCTAAACAATTTGTTAGCAACGGTCTGACAGAAATGAAGTGGTTTCATATTTTTGATTGAATAGTTAATCTGGAAACAGGGAAGTTAACTATGTTATTCTTAATCTTCCATTCCACTCTTCCATTAGTCAAAAATGCAATCACTTCCTTTAATGATGAATCAGTCATCACAAATGCATCGTATTCATCGAAAAAAACACCCCTCAAACCATAAAAAGTATTGATATGATCATTAGTAAATTCAACCTGCTTACCTCTCACCAAGATGTGATTATCAGCAGTGAATCTCAGATTTTCATAATACTCCCGAACCATCGGGACAATTGCTACGACAGTGAAGTAGCAAAATCTTTCCCAATTAATGACAAGAATCAGTCACTCAACTTTGCCACCCAAGTTTACAAACGCCCGTTCTTGGATCATTCTTTTTGTCTCCATCTAAGTATATAACTATGTCGGGCTTTAAAACTAACAAATTTTCATGCATTGAAATCCTAACTAGGGGAGCCATTTGAAAATTATATGAAAATCAAAATATAGTTCTGATAAATTACTAAATAAAAAATCTGACTCCTTAAGCAAGGTTATTTGGTAAGAAACTTTTCGCCATGAATTTTCTCCAAGCATTTTCATCAAAAATCCTAATTTTCGGATCTCCCAAAATTCATAGTGAAAATAAAAAAAAATTTAAGTTAAAGTGAAGTTCTTACCAAGAGGAGATGATATCTATAGTTTTAAGCCTCTGAATCATTCTCTTTCTCCCATAATGTGATGCCCAAGACCTAGGTCTTGAGGTAGAAGATGACTCATGTAGCAAAAATGGAGCTTGTTCGTGCAATTTCACGGTTTTCTAGGAAATATAGTGTGTTCGAACCTTTGGCACATCATGTTTCAAGGCTCTGAAAGTTGGCCCATCAAGCACCAGAGCTCAAATTTTTCAGATTTCAGTTTCTATGGAAATCTGGTATGTACCACTTTATGTATATAAACCTTTCTAAGCATATACAAATATCACACTAACATATAACTTTCACAAATAATAAAAAAAAATTCAATTAGATATAAAATCTGTGTTATTACAAACTAACATTTTTCATGGCTGCAAACAACAAATTCAGTGTTCTAAAGCAAACCAACATCCTAACACTGAAATATAAACATCAAAATTCAAAACATAAACATAGATAGTGTTCATTAGAAAGGAAATGTAATCTAACACAACAAACTAAAACAAATAGTACTACACAAAACATTTCATGCATAAATTAAGACCAAACATCATCTTCACCATCGTCCTCTGAATATCTCCCATTGGTTAGTAGTGCACATACAGATTGTAAGGGTCAACATGGAAATTCATCAGTTGAATTTTCCTCCTCAATCTAAGCATGTTTATTGAACATACATACCAATCCATCTTCAATATGCTTTGTATGTTCAAAATGTTCCTTCAGTCTCCAATCCAGATGATTCAACATTTCAGTAATATTACCAATCATGTGCATGAGATTCCACTCCTCTTTCTCTATCTTCTTGATCCTCTTTTGAAAGTGCACTCAAGTGGTAGTAAGGCTGAACAGGTGATGAATTCTGAGATCCTTGAACCATTAGTACATTCATATCACTTTCATCTATCATTCCAATATAGTTGTAGTAGACCTCTGGATCCATCGACTTCTAAGGAAGTAGCACTTTTTCTCAACTTTCATAAGGTACTTGCAATTGACTGCCAAGTAGGAAGATAGTGGATGGCTGTCTCAGTATAGTTATAGTTCCATTCACAATCAAACCCAAAAATTATTTCACAATAATAGCTCAAACATCAATAGGTTTTCCGGTTTGAATACATTAGTTCAGAATGACACTCTCCTTAGTAACCTTACTAATTTTCATGATAGGAAGTAATTTCGATGAAATGAAGAATTGTCAGGCTTTGAAACTGGATTTAAAAAAAACAAAGGAAAACTTACATTTTCATCATCTCTAGCCTCCCAATTCGTATCTTCATCCATAAGGTAGTTCATTCATATTCTCTCTTATAGGGTTAAAGTTTGCATAATGGCAGATAGGCACATTTTCAATCATAAACATATTGTTTATTCTTGAAGGTGTGAACTACACAAACCTACCTTACACGTTAATCATTCATTGGTTGATCCCATGAAGATTTGCATAAATTTTGTTTACTACAAGAACAACAACAGTGACAGTAGTGTAGCAAAGCACTTCCCAACGCCTCTACGCAATAGTCTCTTCTACTTGAGTATTTGGCATGTTGACTCCTCAATTCACAAATCTCCTTTCTTTGATAATCTTATTCTTCACTATAACTCGATCACATAATTTATGTGCATCGAAACTAATGAACTTTCTCCGGTCGAAAATTCCAAATCTAGCTTAGTTTCTAGAGTGGGAAGCAATATGAATTGAAAAGTGGTGACTCTTCCCTAGTTTTCCCCCCTAAAATATGGTTTGGAGTCAGTATTTATGAGTTATATGGAGATGAAACTGCCAAAAACCACCATTTGCCACATTTTAAACATTTTCAAACCCGCGACACATCATGCGTCGATTTGGCGCATGATGCGCCACTTTCCAGAGAGCTGATTCTGGGTGACCCATAATTACTCAAAAACTAAAATTTGACTTTAATCATGTGCCAGCTCTCTGGAAAGTGACGCATCATGCGCCAATCCTGGTGTGTCATATGCCAGTTCCAAAATTTTTGCCATTTCGATTTCGATCCAATAAAGTCTTAATTCTTTCATAAAATTAGGCAAATAAAGATGTTTATAAATATTTTATCAAATACACGGACTATACAAATATCTAAACATAAATATACGTAAAATATCTCAAACAAAACAAACTCAACAACTAACTAACAATGATACATATGGATTGCCTCCCACAAAGCGCTTGGTTTAATGTCGTCAGCCTGACATTACTAGTCTTATTCTGGGTGACCCATCATTGCTGTCTCTTTAAAAGCTGGTCTTTGACCATCAAAATATGATTTTAATATGTGCCCATTCACTTTAAATATTCTTCCAGTCTCGGGGTGTTCAATATTAACTACCTCATAGGGATAGACTTTTATACCTGAATGGCCCTTTCCAGCTAGACTTCAATTTTCCAGGAAATAATTTCAATCTTATATTATATAATAAAACTTCATATCCATGTTCAAATTCTCTTTTTATTATATGTAGATCATGTCATTCTTTCATTTTTTCCTTATAAATCCTCACATTATCGTAAGATTCATTCCTAATTTTCTTGAGTTCATTCAATTGCAAAAATTTTTTCTCACTAGCTTCTTTCAAATTGAAATTGAATTCTTTTATAGCCCAATAAGCTTTATACTCCAATTTAATTGGCAAGTGACAAGTCTTCCCAAAAATTAATCTATAATGGGACATTCCTATAGGTGTCTTATAGGCTGTTCTATATGCCTATAATGCAATATCTAATCTAGTAGACCAATACATTTTACTAGGGCTAACACTCTTTTCCAAAATTCTTTTAATTTCATGATTAGATACTTTTGTTAAACCACTAGTCTGGGGATGATAAGCAATTGTAGCTTTATGCATTATATTATATTTTTCCACCAATCTTACAACTATTGCAATCCTAAAATGAGATCATTCATCGGTAATGATTACTCTCGGCATTTCATATCTTGTAAAAATATTTTTCATTAAAAATTTTGAAACACTCCGAGCATCACATCGAGGTAAAGCAATTGCTTCAATCTATTTTTAAATGTAATCTACTACAATTAATATGTATATATTTCCAAATGAAGGTATAAATGGTCTCATAAAATCCAATCCCCACGCATCAAAAATTTCAATTTCTAAATTAAAATTTAGAGGCATTTCATTTCTTCTTGAAATATTACCTACTCTCTGACACTGATCACATGTTTTGATATATTTATTAACATCTCTAAATAGAGTAAACCAATAAAATCTAGATTGTAAAATTTTATGAATAGTTCTATCATTCCCAAAATATCCTCCAAATTCAGAATCATGACATTTTTTAATAATCTCTTGAATTTTTTTATAAGGCACAAATTGTCTCATCATTAAATCTTTACATTGCTTATATAAATAAGGATCATCCTAAAAATAAGATTTTGCATCATGAATGAATTTCTTTTCCTATTATTTTGTTAATCCATATAGTAAAATATCACTAATAATATAATTTATAATATCAACATACCAAGGTATTCCCCATCTTTTTACAACATAAAGTCGTTCATCAGGAAAAGTTTCATTAATGTTTTTTTTCCATATCCAGTATTTCTTCGTATTCTAGCCTCGATAGATGATCAACAATTTGATTATCAATATTTTTCCTATCAACTACTGCAAAATTAAACTCTTGCATCAGACATACCCATCTAATTAATCTAAGCTTACCATCCTTCTCTTACATCAAATATTTAATAGTTGAATCGTCAGTATACACAACAAATTTAGCTCGAATTAGATATGATCTAAATGAATACACAATAGCTAATAACTCTCTTTCAGTGGTGGTATAATTAATTTGAGCATCATTAAGAGTCTTACTAGCATAGTATATAACTTTAAAAATCTTATCATAACTCTGCCTTAAAAAAGCTCTAATTGCATATTCTCTAGCATCACACATTAATTCAAAAGGTTTCTCCTAATCAGGTGAAACAATTATAGGAGCAGTGATTAATTTTTCCTTTAAAGTTTCAAAGGTTTTAAGGCAATCTTGATTAAAGTCAAATTTTGCATCTTTTTTCCAGAAGTTGGCATAAATGTTTAGTAATTTTTGAAAAATCTTTAATATATCTCACGTAAAATCTAACATGTCCTAAAAAGCTCCTTACTCCTCTTACTGTGGTAGGTGGAGGTAGGTTTGATATAACCTATATTTTTGCAGGATCTACTTCCATGCCATTTTCTGAAATTTTATGTCCAAGCATAATTCCTCTTGCAACCATAAATTGACATTTTCCCAGTTCAATATGAGATTAATCTTTTACAACGTTACATAACTTTCTCTAAATGATTTAAACATATTTCAAATGAAGTTCCAAATACAGAAAAATCATCCATAAAGACTTCAATCCCTTTTTCAATCAAATAACTGAAATTGACATCATACATCTTTGAAATGTTGCAAGTGCATTACATAATCCAAAAGGCATTCGTTGAAAAGCAAAAGTTTCATAAGGACTAGTAAATGTTATTTTCTCTTGATCCTTTGGAGCAATAGATATTTGATGATAACCGATATATCCATCAAGAAAACAAAAATATCTATGCCCAGCTAATTTGTCCAACATTTGTTCCAAAAAGGGTGAAGAAAAAAGATCATTCCTGGTGGCAGAATTTAATTTTCTATAATCTATACAGATTTTCCAACTAGTAACTTGTCTTATTGATATTAATTCATTATGCTCATTTTTCTCTACAGTCACACATACTTTCTTTGGAACACAGTGAATTGGACTAACTCAAGCACTGTCTGAAATATGATATATTATTCCAGCATCTAACCATTTTAAAATTTCTTTCTTTACTACTTCTTTCATCATATGATTTAATCTCATTTGAGGATCAGCTCTTAGTTCATGTTGATCTTCAAATAAGATTCTACGCATACAAATTGAAGGACAGATTTCTTTAATATCAACCAATGTCCATCCAAAGGCTTTCTTTTATCTTTTCAAAATTCCCAACAACTATTGTTCTTACATATCTGTTAATTCTGAGGATACTATGACATGTAATGTAAATAAATCTCCTAAAAATGCATACTTCAAATGTGTATGAAGTGTTTTCAGTTCTAGTTTAGAAGGTTTCTCAATAGATGAAATCAAATTTTTATTACTTTCTGTAGGATCTAACATTTCAAATCTTTTCTGAACATAATTCATATCCTCTTTAGTCACTTCCATAGATTCATCTTGAATTATATCCTCATATTGATATTCCATATATTCTTTTTTAAATTCTCTTTCAAATTTTTTCTTAAAATATTTATGCATGCTATATTCATTAATATCCATTTTGAAGCATTCAATCTCTTGCTCTTTTATAGAGTATCTCATTGATTTTGCAATATTAAATGTAACATTTTGATCACTAACTCTCATAGTTAGTTCTCATTTCTACACATCTATCAAATTTCTTCCAGTGGATAGGAATGGCCTTCCTAAAATGATAGGAATTTTTTTTATCTTCCTCCATATCTAATACAATAAAGTCCACGGGAAAGATAAATTCATCGACTTTTACCAAAACATCTTCTATAACTCCTTGAGGATGGGTAATCAAACGATCAGCTAACTACATATTTACAATTGTAGGTGAAATATCTCCTAAGCCCAACCTTCTAAAAATTGATAATAGCATAAGATCAATACTGGCTCCTAAATCACATAATACTTTTCCATAAAACTGTTCGTCAATAGCACAATGAATTATAAAACTTCCAGGATCTTTAAGTTTTTCAGAAAACTTTTTTTGAATTATAGCGCTACACTATTTGCTAAGTGTAATAATATCATTATCTACAAACTTCCTTTTCTTATTAAGTATATCCTTCATGAACTTTACATAGCTTGACATTTGTTCCAAAGCTTCAACGAATGGAATTTTTATCGTTAATTTCCTAAAAAATTCCAAAAATTTTAAAAATTGATTATCTCTATGTTTCTGCTTCAATCTTTTAGGAAATGGAAGTGGTGGTCTTTCTACAGTGATTTTCATTGGCTTAATAGGATTTTTTTGACTCAAAATGAAAATCTTCACCAGATTTTTCATTTTTCACCTTATTTTTTTCTACTTTAACTTCTTGTTGAACTCTATTTTCTAATTCTTTTCCACTTCTCAAATGAATAACTTTAATTTTCTCTTTGTTTTGATCTTTATGATTTACTTCAAGGATTTAATTTTCCTGGAGGTCTATTGCTAAGTGCAGTAGCAATACATCCCAATTGATCTTCCATGTTTCTGATAGCAGTTCCTTGATTTTATAATTGACTACCCATCAACAATGTCAAATTCTTCCATTGATAACTTTTGCATCTTACTCTGCAAATTATTAAAACCTACGGGGTAATAAGGTTTATAAGCTTGGTTCCCTTGATTATTGGAGTTTCCCAATGGGTTCACAGTGTTGTTTCCCCATTGCAGATTTGCAGCATTAGAATTATTATTACTCCAACTAAAATTTGGATGATTCTTCCAACCAAGATTATAATAGATGACATAATGATTATTAGAACAATTATTTATTGCATTTAAAGTCTCATAAGAAGATTGATATTTTATCATTTTGCCCCAATGAGTTTTCCACAATTACATGTACTATCTAAGAATAATTCATTCCATATTGGTTTATCTTCTTTAATATAACAGCTATTTGTGCAACTAAAATACATATAGCATCAAAATTTTTGGATTTATCCTTTCAGAGGGCCATTGAAGTTTATTAGTAGTCATCTATTCAATTAATTAATATTCTTCATCGAATGATTTTGACATTAATGATCCACTAGCAGCAGCATCAATTATCGAACTAAGAGATCCAACCAACCTACTATAAAAAGTTTGAATTATTAACCAATCTGGCAACACATGGTGTGGACACTTTCTAAGGAGATCTTTAAATCTTTCCTAGGCTTCATAAATTGATTCCCCTTTAAACTGACAAAAAGATGTGATATCATTTCTAAGCTTAGCAATTTTTTAAGGTGAGAAATATTTAGATAAGACTTTTTGTGATAAATCTCCCCATATTATGATAGATCCATGTGCTAATGAGTTTAACCATATCTTAGCTTTATCCCTTAGTGAAAAAGGAAAAAGTCTAAGTTTGACGGTATCATTTGACACTCCATCATATTTAAATGTAGCACACAGTTCTAAAAAACTAGCAAGGTAAAAATTAGGATCTTCAATAGATGTTCCTCCAAAATGATTATTTTGTATCATTTGGATAATAGCAGGTTTAAGCTTAAATGAATTGCCAGTTACAGCAGAGTTTTGATACTCAAACGAATTTCATCAGCTGCAGGATTTGCATGATCTCTTAAAGGTCTCTGATGATGTTCATTTTCATTTCCAACATTGTTTAAATTGTAAGTCATTTTACTAAATTGATCTTTCTCTTTTTTGTAGTTTTCAGATTTTCTTAACAATTCTTTCTAACTCAGTGTCATAAGGTACTAAATTTTTAAATTTGACATTACACATAAATTGAATAAAGTAAGTAATTAAAAATAAGCAAACACATTAAAATAAGAAAATGTTCAAAATAAACTACAAACACTTTTTTTTTATATTTTTTGAAATAAAATTAAGTAAAATACTAACATTTCCCATTACTTCCATGGCAACGATGTCAAAAACTTGATAC
>NEWO01002818.1:15551-26250 GCA_003013225.1 Phalaenopsis aphrodite
CAAAGCACACCGAGTAGCACCCTAAGGCTTCTCCATATTCCAATTTTAGGCAATTTCGAGGCATAAAAATCTTGGATTTCTTCTTCTCCCATAAAGAGCTTCGCTTTGGCTTAGAAATTTTTGATTTTCACTATGATTTCTTCTACATTATGAAAATACCAAAAATGAAGAACTTGGAAGGATTTAGTGAAGAATCCATGGTGTGAAGTTTCTCAACACTGATTTAAATTTTAGGAGTTCATTATACCTTTATTGCAAATTTATTTGGACTTATTGTTACTTTTTAGAAATTTCATGGCTCATAAAATGAAAAAGGGGAAAGAAAGGGAAGTCTTTGATGATAAGAAGTTTGTCAACATTAAAGCTCAATATCATTACAATACTCTACTCACCTCAAAAAAGTTGATTTGATAACGTGCTTTCTTCAAACTTGGAGGTGCTATAAAAAGTTTAATTACAGACCGGCATTAGGAGAACTTCTGCTACTTCACAGTAGTGGCAGTTATCTTAGTTTTAAGGGAATTTTATGCTAACCTTCAAGAAGCCACTGATGATCAGACTTTTGTTCGTGGAGAAAAGGGTAGAATTTACCCCTGAAAGGATTAATGCACTTTATCAGATGCAAGAAGAGATGGATTGCGAGTACTCTTCATTTGAGACTTCTGATCAAAGCTGGATGAGGTTATTGCATTTTTGCCTGATGGAATGGAAGTTTGGAAAATTAAGAATAACCACAAGGTAAACATCTCGACTTCAATGTTAAATGCACACCCCAAGGCATGACATTATTTCATTTATGCAAGACTTCTTCCTTCCAATAATCTTAGTGAAGTGACTAAAGAGAGAGCCACTCTGAACTTTGGCATTCAACAATGAAATGTAAAAATATTGGCTCTCTTATTTATCAGAACACCCTCATTTCTTCTAGAGGTGGGACTACTGAAGGTTTATGATACCCTGCATTGATTGTCGCTTTATGTGAAAAATCAGTAGTAGGGGAAAAATTATTATAGCCCCTAAAACCCATCAGTAGACCCAATGTGCATACTTATGAATTACATGTTAGATTAAGGACTATGGGTGGAAGCAAAGACAGACCTTCTACTTCAGCTTTTATACCTTCCACTTCTAGTACTACTTCACTGGATAGTGTGATGGAGCAATTGTTTATACTTCGAGGAGATATTTTGACAATACAGAATCAGACAAAAAGCATTGAAGCTCACTTGTTCCATAACGATGAATACATGAAGAGAAGAGTTGATTTTGATATTTCTTTTCATGAGGCTATGGTTAATTTCATGAGGGGCGATCATGCAGTGGAATTCCCTACTTGCCCCAGCTTTACATCTTATGATAGCCGAGAAATTGAGGAGGATATAGAGGAGGAGGAGGAAGAAGATGATGATAGTGATGATGAGTAGTTTTATCTTTATTTTTGATGATTGTAGTTTGTTTTTGTGTTTATAATAGATAGATGTATTCTTTAAATACTGTGTTATTGTAAACTATCATACTTAACTTGTTTGTACTACTGTCTGTCTTTAAAGTTATTGCTTATGTTTAGAACTATCCTTTACTTAGCAAATATTTTTGATATATCATGTTTTATGAAACTTTATGCACTGTTATACACCTAATCTTTTTAATTAGTACCTGCAAAGTTTCATGTTCAAACCCTGTACTAGTCAGTCTTCTTAATTGCATTTATTGTTTTCTTCCTACCTACATTTTTGCACTATATTTTTTACGTGTAAAAAATTTAAGTTTGGGGGAAAGAAATTTTTTTTTTTAAATGAGACTAAACTTAAAATTTTTTTTTTAAATGAGACTAAACTTTATTTATCCTTAATAAACTATATTTTTTAAATTATTTTAACATGACCTTTTGACATCGAGATTAACTTTAGATAACTATATTTTTGAATTTATAAATATTATAATAGACATAAGTAAAAGTTTTTAATAATAAAGGTTATTTTTAGAAATAAAATATTTAGTATAAAAATATAAGACTACGCTTTTACTATTTAAAGTAAAGAAAACTGTATTTCTGAAATATTAAGAGTCTTAGAGTTACATATAAGAAGAAAGAAGTGAGATTCTATGAAAAATCTTTTTCAAAGATAATATGCATTTATAAAGTAAAGAAATGTGAGAAGTTCTTGACTTTAGGAAGAAGACAGTGAAGTTAAAAATTATTAAAGTTATCCAAATATAGTAATCCTCACATGAAAAGAAAAGAAAAAAAGGATTGATAACAATCCTAAAAGAGAAAGAAAAGCAAAATCAAAAGAAGAAAAAGAAAAGCAAAAAGAAAAAAATGTGTGTGAGGAGAATCTTAAGAAGATGCTTAATAAAAAATTAGCTTCACTTGTATTATCTTAAGGAAATAGACTTAATTACATTTCTAAACTTATATTTAAAATATTAGCATCCTTACTAATAGATTTCTCATGAAATTCTTTTTCCTCTAATTCTTATAAGCCTCATTTATATGACAAATTATAGTTATTCTTGAAATGAATAGAAAATCAGAACTCTTAGACTCGATTACTAAATATTCTTACATTTCTGGTTTTAACTTGAGGTATTGAAAATTTTTTTCTAAAGTTTCACTATTGTACTTATAATACAAAAACTATAGAAATTTTTAAGTAAAGCTCAATACCATAAGTCTTGATTTTACATGGTAAAAGAGTTACTTAAGGAAAAGTAAAAGTGAAGTTTAAAGGATTTTGACATTTCTAAATATATGCAACTTTTATATATACATTTAATGCTTACTTCTAGTGATATTACACTTTAAATAAAGCTATTTTCATGTTTTAGTTGCATGTACACTAAGTGAGGCATTTGGAGCTGAAAGGAAGCAAAAATGATGAAATTTTGAGTCAAAATGCTACTTTTTGAAGACTTTGAACTGCTGCCTAGGTGTCAGGATCTGGCGCTTAAGCACCAGAATACAGAGAAGGAGGAGCATAAGCGCCAGATTTTCGCGCTTAGGAGCTAGAGACATTTATTTTTCTAAGTGCATTGAATTTGAAAGAATTTTGAAGGGGTGCCAAAATAGACACTTGGGAATTCAACCCTACATTATATAATAGTGATTTTATGATAGAAAAGTGTGCATATTAGTGGGTATTAAGTGGCGTGAGAGTGTTAGAGTGAATTTTCTCTAAAGAGTTGTAAAAGGAGAGGGAAAGTGAGAAATGTCTTCTTCATTACATTTCTAAGAGAGAATTGAGTAATATTATAAGGAGAGAAAGTGACTTAAAGGAACTTCAAAGGATTTGCTTGGGAAAGAGATTGAGATAAGTTATTTTTCTTTACTTTTTCTTGTTGTGTAAACTTATTTTTATATATATATCCATATATCGTTGTAGCTTCCTCATGAAATTTGAGTAGCTTGCTTTGTCCTTCTCCCTACAATGAGATAATAATCATGTGAAGAATCAAAATTATCAAACTTCGATCTTCATTTGCTTATCGATTTGGCCAATTGATTTATTAAAATTTATTGTGAAACATATAATCCGATAGGGCTATTCTTTCCTCAACTAAGTAAGAATCACATTTGATCTTATGAATAAGAATATAGTTTATGGGCTCAAGCATAAATAAATAGGGTAAATATCTTTTGTTGGGCATATAATTGGAGATTTTAGGATGATAGACTAAAATACTTAATTTGGTATAGAAGTTTGGAAACTAAAGCGAAATATTAGCCCTCAGGTGAGGGGAACGTGAGAATTCTAGAGTGAGAGCTAGTAACTTCCCAACCTAACCACGAATTTAGGGACTAAAGTCTAGATTAACCAATGTTCTTTGTCGCTCGTAAAGAGGATAAAGAATAAAATTGCTCCTATTTGACACTATGTAATTTATAAAGATTTGGATTATTCGCTGACCAAAACCTAAATGTAAAGTGGAAGGATAATTTCTTATATTTGAAGTCTTCTCCATAAAACTTAATTTAGACGCATTAGATTTAACTTTAAAATTACGAGATAAGTGTAGTAAACATGGTTTATCTAATTGCATACAACAAATTTTGACTGCTTTCTTACGTATGTTTTCAATAGTTTAGATATTGTTTCTTTGGGTTATTATTATAAGAATTTTCGCTTCCTTGTGGGATCAATATTTAGGGCTCTATTAGAGATCTATATTACTCGTGTGAAACATATGCTTGTGTTTGCATCCTAGTGATTAATTAAAATTATTGTTTTGATTGTCTTGCACATTTTCTAGATTAGTTGTTCAAGTATTAAACATCACATTAAGTTTTTGTGTAGAACTAGGGTTGCCGCACTACATGCATCATGGACCTAAACTAGTTGAAGGCTCAAATAAGTGTTGAATTTGTCCTGATGAATCTGGGATATGGATTTTGTGAAATTGGATTGATCATGTGTATCAATTTGGTGAAAAATTGGATTTGGGGTTATTTTGGGGTGGTTGGTTTAAATTTGAATTTTGGTTTGGAATTTGATGTAATTGGGTTTGAATTTAATTGAAATTAGCCTTGAATTTGATGAAATTCAGCTTGGATTTGAAATTGGGTGAATTTAAAATGAATATGATGAAAATTGGGGGTGATTTGGGAATTTTAGGAATTTGAGGGTAATTCAGAAATTTTGGCCAATTTTGGTGGATTTTGGGAATTAGGGGTGCAATTGGGGAAATTGGGTGTCAAGAATGGGTTTTGGTGAAGTTTTGAGTGAAATTGGGGATTTTGGCAATTTTTTTAAAACTTATGGGCTTTTTGGTAATTCTTGGTGGTGTAAGGTTAGTTTGATAATTTTGGGGACTTTAGGGTGAATTTTGGCAATTTAGATAATTTAAAGTGATTCAACATAATTTTTTTGTGAAAACATGGGAATTTGGACAATTTTAGAAATGTTAGGGTTACAAGGGCATTTTGGGAATTTTACGAAAATTTGGGGGTAGAAGGTCAATGTTGGTTATTTTGGTGCAATTGGAATTAGTTGGATATAATGATCTTGCAAGCCATGAAGCCACCCCCATTAAAGCCATGAAACCCATAGGAGAACCCATTTTAGATCCTCCACATGTTGATTCTAGCCATCTTAGCCAAAGGCTAAAGGCTTGGGACCACCCACCTGAGTTTCCAAAAAGGTAGGTCAAGTGTGAGTGATTTTAGGGTTTTTAGAGTATGTGAGTTTGATGGATTTGAGTGTGTTTGTGACCAAGACCAAGCTACCTAGGGTTGCCCTAAGGCCTGGAGTTCCTATAAGAACTCTCTCCCGACTCATCACTTGTTGGTCTCAACCTTCTAATTACTAGATGTCAAGAAATCACCCATGTGAAACTCCAAGAAGAGCAATTAATTTAAAATAACATTGAACACAATAAACTAACCATTTTTATTTAGGTAATTTTATGGAAGCTTCTTAAGGTTATTTTTTTTCAGTTGAAGGTATTTTTGTGATTTTTAATAGTGTTTTTATATTTGAAATTTTTTATTAATTTCTTTATAGAAAAATACTTAATAATGCATTTTTTATTCTAAATCTGACTATTTATTTTTTCCTTAGTCCTCTAGCCACATGGAACATAATAAACTTGACTTTATATTTTTTGGGCTTTTTTATTTTTTATATTTTTTAATTAAAATAAGGAAAAATTCCTAAAAAATAGGGCTTTTGTTGCTAAGGGTGCCCTCTGTCCCTAACAAAATTAGAGAACATCTCTAGGAAGAACAAACCCTTAAAATCTCATGTGATTATAAAAATTATTTAATTAGATATAATTAAATTTGTGTATGAGCTTTTTAATTAATTTAAAATAACATACTTAATGAATATTTTTAATTTTTGTTCCATTAAATTCTTCTATGTTACTTCTGCACAAAGGTATTTTTATTTTATTTTCATGATTTTATTACACCAAGATATGAGTTTTTTAAGTTAAATATCATTTATTGTAATTAATTAATTCAAAAAAACCCCTATTTATTTACTTATCCACACGGCACTGACTGCATCATCGGACCCGTCAAAAGCCACACATCGCCTGCTGATTCGTCGTGTTTTACACCTCAGTCATTGACTCTTCCTGTGGTTCACGTAACATTGCCTCGTCCGACCCGATCTCTGTTGTTTGTTCAATACAGGCGGAAATGGACAACATTCGTTCATCAACCCCGATCGTCCGTAATCCGTGAATCATTTGTGTTTTGTCCTTACGATCTTGCTCAATACTCAACTAAATTAAGTGTGATTTGTTCTCACGCCTTCAACTAAGTGAGATGGAACACATCCATACGGCTAGATACGCATGAAATATAATTTTTTTTTCATAAAGGTCCAAACCGAGGCAAAATTAGAGATTTTCAAGCTATACCTTTGCCCAAGAGGTGAGGCCTCGATTGGGTTGGTTGAGAAGCTTCGACTTGGTTCCACGAACGTCCTCAAAGTGTCAATTTGCTCTATGGTTGAGTCTAAGTATAACTTTGGTTGGAGGGTGGCTTGAGTGTTGTCTAGGGTTAGGTTATAGAGCTCGGGAATGGGGGCTTTTGATTGGGGAAGTGATTCTAAGGTGCTGCAAAGCTTTTGGCAAGATTAATTTGGGGCTTTGTGGGGTTTGGTGGAATGGCTGAAAACCCCTAGATTTCAGTTCCAAAATTATGGTTTCCCAATGGGTAAGAAGGGCTGACAATGGTTGGGATGAGCTTCATGAGGTTGTGGGAAGGTTCTAGAATGATTTTGGTAGAGTTTCCCCAATATTTGTGTATGCATCTCCTTTGGTAGTGGGCTGGTGGCAGTTTTATAGGTCGGGTCAGAGGCTTCAATTTACCAAGCCAATGGGTGAAAAAGGTTGCTTAGGTGGAGGGAAGAAGAGAGCAAATGTCCAATGGAAGTGAGCCAAGTATGGGAGTTCAATTTTTTTTTTTATTTTGACCATGGATGGCCTCTCGCATTTGGTGTTTTCCGACGGCCAACGTAGCCGGCTGACCAATGGGAGGTCACTTTCTGGATGAGGATGGTTAGGGGTGGAGAGGTGTGAAGCTAAATGGATTGATGCATGGGTCGATGTGTTTAATTAAAAAGAGAAAGGCTTTGCGCTAGGTTTGGGTCAACCATGAGTTAGGCTCATGGAAGTGGGTTTTGGTCACTCCCTAGGTGGTCAAGGCTGGTGGAGGGTGGATTAGTCTAATCAAGTCCCCCATCCAAGCACATTCGAGCTAATAATGGGTTTAAGGGAGTCTTGAGTGTCGTTAATCACTTTTGGGTAATCATTAAAGTGGCTCCTCCTTTTTCCATTTAAAGCATGGTGGACTTTTCATGGCTAAGATGGCTTACATCTATCTTAGGGAAGACTCCATGACTTGTATGTGGCTTGGTCTTTTTCATTGAAAAGGAATTTAAGAAAAAAGGGCAATTTATGAGGAATTGTCATGAGGACAATTTTGGTTAATTCGATGATGTATTTCATAGCCTATGGTTTGATTTTAATCCAATGGGTGAGAGGGGGAGATTTTTTCATGATGAAGTGGGCTTTTAAGTATTAAGGGAAATTGGAGGTTGGGCTTTGAATTGGGCTTTTTGTATTTAAATGGGAAGAGTAGATTTTGGACTTGAATTTGGGTTTGTTTAAGGAGCAATTGGGTAATTTGGAGAGGTTTAGAATGATTTTTGGTGAAAAATTGGATATTTGATAATTTTGGTGGATTTGGGCAATTATGCATGATTTCTGATAAATTGGATGACTGTGTTTGGTTTTGGTGAAGTTACAAGTGAAATTGAGGATTTTGACTGATTCACACTAGATGAAGTAATTGTCTTTCTGACTGATGGAAAAAAAGAATGAAAAATTAAAAATAATAAAAAAGTTAACTTCTCTGCTTCCATGATGACTATTCAGTCAAAGGTATCACACTACTTCATCTCTGCTAAATTACTGCCAACAAATCATCTGAGCAAAGTAATGAAAAATAGAGCTATACTAAACTTCTAGACTCATAACATGAAGGCAGTAGATGTTGGTTCTCTTATAGTTCATCATGCTCGAAGTACAATTAGTAGTGTTATAGCTAGTGGTTTGGGTTACACTGCCCTAATTTTCACTTTACGTGAACAATCAAGAGTAAAGCCCCATAGAAATGAGAAAAAGCTGCAGCCAAAAAATCCTATTGGGAAGCATATTGTTCAAAGAGTTGAATCATTTGTTGAGTCTAGGAGTGGAGGTAGTAATAGACCCTCAACATTAGTTGTAGTAGCATCTACTTCTCGCTCTGCTTCAGTTAAAAATTCTATGGAGTAGATTATGATTCAACAAATAAATATTGTGAATATGCATAATAGGATTGGAGGAATTGAAGCAACAAATGCTTATAATGGTGAATATAAGCAGAGGAGAGTTCAACATGACATAGCTTTTGAGGAGGCTATGGTTAGATATCTTAGGGGTGAGTACAATGTGGAACTTCCAACTTGCCCCAGATTCACTCCTTTTTCTCCAGATCGTGATGATGATGATGAGGAAGAAGAAGAAGATTGATATTTAAGGAATTTAATTTGTTTGTTAGTTTGTTTGATGACTATTTGTTATTTTGATTGGTTGTTATTTGTTCTCTTTTAAAACTGTTGTAGCAAAAAACTTTTATTGTTGTGTTGTGGGCCTAAATTGTAATGATAACTGTAGATTTATACTTTTTCTACATTGTTAGTATTTTCAGTTTCTATTTTTAATTTTCAGCAAATCCTTTAAAATATATTATGTCTCATTTAATGCTTTAAAGCCTATATGCATTTTTGAAGTTAGAACCTGCAATATACCAAAGCTCAGTTTCATACTCAGAAATCCTCTACAAGTTAGTTTTTATTTTCATGCATTTACTGTTTTCTTTCACCTACAAAATTTTGTACTGAACATTTTTAAATTACTTAAAAATTTAAATTTAAATTTCGGGGAAAGAAAAATTTCTCTTAAAAAGAAGTAAATTAAATTTTATTTGTCCTCAATTAACTATATTTTTAAAATTAATTTAACATGACCTGAGATATTAAGATTTAACTTTAAATGACTATACTTATGTTTGTAAATATTATGGTAAATTTAGGTAAAAGTTTTTAATAATAAATGTCAATTCTTAAGTTAAAGATATTTCGTATGAACAGATAAGACTATTTTTTCTATTTAAAGTAAAAGAAATTGTATTTTTGAAGTATTATGAATTTTAGAGTTTCATGTAAGAAGAAAAGAGTGAAACTTTATGAAAAATCATAAACTAATATGAAATTATAAAGTGAAGAAGGGTAGAGAGATTTGATTTTAAGAAGATGATAGTAAATTTCAAAATTATTAAAGACTATTCAGATATAGTGATCACTTAAAAAAAGAAAAAAGAAAAAAAAAGATTAAAAAGATCCTGAATAAAAAAAGAAAAAAAGAAAAGACAAGAAAAATGAGTGAGGAGAAACTTGAGGAGATGCCTAATCAAAAATTGGCTTCACTTGAATCAATTTAAGAAAAATGCTTTATTACATTTTTTAAATTTGTATTGGAGTATTAGCAACATTACTAGTAAATTTTTCATGAAATTCATTTTCAAATGAATGCTCTAAGTATTTTTGATGTGAAAAACTACAATTCTTCTTGAAATGAATAGAGATTCAAAAATAATAAAATTTGATTATTAAGTACTCTTAAACTTAGAGTATGAATTTAAGTTATTAGAAGTTTTTCTCAAATTTTACTATTTTATTTATTAAACTAAAGTATAGAAGTTATAAGTTAATCCTTATCCTGAGTCATATGTTTTTATGTAGTAAATGTGTCACTTGAGGACATGTAACATTTGAGTTTGGGGGATTTTGATACACCAAAATAAGATGTTGTTTTAAGTATATATTTTATGCTTATTTTTTGTGATATTGCACTTTAAAGAAGGGTATTTTTATATTTTTACTGTAGGTATATCAATTTTAGGCATTTGGAGCAAAAGTAACAAGAAAGACAAAATTTAGAGCCAAAACAACGAATTTTGAGATTCTGGCGCCTGAAGCTCTATTTGATAGAGAGCTCGTGCCTGAAGCGCCAAAACTCAAAATAGCGTGATCTTAAGAAAGTTGGCGCCTAAAGCGTCAGAGACGACTTTTTTGCAGATTAAGGCCATTCAGGATGAATTTTGCACGAATTTTGACAGGAAATCTTGTTCTAAATACCTCATGGAGTGATTCAATGTTTCTAGAAACTTTGGAAGGTTCTTTTATGAAGAGATATATCTCTTGGATCAATAGACATGTTTTTTTTTTAAATCAGAAGGGTTGACTTTTGGATATAATTTTTGGAAGGAATTTTGAAATTTTTTGAGGGAGGCAGCCTCTAATAAAAGAGAGGAAAGTTTAGGACTTAAAAAGGGGGCCTGAGTAAGAGGCGAGTTCCCAGCAGACAAAAAATGAAAACTAGCGAGGTCACCCCATTGTGAGGGAGAGTGCAATACTATAAGCTCATCTCTACCATCCCCCAACCATCAATATACCCTTTAACGAGGATTGCTTATGTCGGATTTGGAACAAGATGTAACATGGATTTGACCTAAATCTCGTCGGATGGTCGGTTTGGATGAGAAGAAGGCCGCTGACTTCATCAATCCGGGCTTTACTGATTTTAGCCATGGATCGCCCAAGCGTCATCCAACAACCTCCATGGTTTTAGTGAAAACGCACAA
>NEWO01002819.1:0-17976 GCA_003013225.1 Phalaenopsis aphrodite
AAAATTTTTTAAACGTCCTTCCGAAGCGGGCAACGAGATTTCAATTTCGATGACCGACAGCTTCTTACGGGCAAACCCCACACCAAAAATAGTGCCGACAGCATAGTGTAGATCTTACCTGGAGAAGAAGAAATTGGAAGTGTTTAGGCCTTAAATCACTAAGAATAGCAAGGTAGGAGAAGCCTTAGTGAAGTGCTGATGTGCGTATGGGGAAGAAAAAGACACTCGAACACAAAAAATGGCGTTGAAACTGGGGGTTTTTACAATATTAAGGGTTGAACCGGCGGTTTAGTCGGTTCGGCGCCTAGGCACTGGATTTGGCGCTTAGGTGCCTAGCTCTTGGGTAACTGGCGCTTAGGCGCCAATGCCCAATTTTACAAATTTTGCTTTTTTAAATAAATGCACAACAAACCTAAGGCCATTAGACCATAATTTACTCGATTCAACATCATTTTAATAATTATTCATCTTCCAATCTTATCTCAATTTTCATTTGCCCAAGTAATAGATTCCTAAATGCGAACAATCCAAACAATTCAAGCACAATAACATGACATATCAAATTCACAAACTTAACATAAACAAACTAACTTAAATATCAGTTCGATACAAACCAACAAACATCAATCCTACATAAGCTTAATAAGCAAATACGGACACACAAGCATAAAAAATGTAGATACACACACACCTACAGATCGGAGTTTGGCACTAAATCAAACACACCTAAATATCAGATTTTCAACACATAGCACCCAATACTCGCAATCATTAACACTATTTTCCTCTTCTTTCACATTCATCGACTGGTGATGCACAAACAGGTTATAAAATGAAATGTGAGGAAATTCTTCCGTAGACTTATCTCTAATCCAATTGTTCTTTTGATACATCCTTACTTGTACCTCCTAGAAATTTGCACCATGATCAAGTTGAAGCTTCATATGCCAGTCCAGATGGTCAAATTGATAAGAGATGTTGATAATTTTGGCCTGAATAAGTGTCATTTCCTCTTCAATCTTTTTGATCTTTTTTGAAATACCTTCAATGCTAATTGCAAGAAATCCATTGTAGTAAGTCATGGCATCTTTGTTGATGAATTTCTTTCTATCATTTACTCCATTGTTCTTGCTTTCCACAATTCTTGATGGCATAGTCTCAAGGTGAGTTGATTCTTGCACTCTTCTTTTCCTCCTCCCAAATACTTGAAGTCTTATGATCACCATGCAGGTTTATGGTCGTTTTAAAGGGAAGAAGTGGGTTCAAACTGCAAAGCGACGATTTATTGGAAGTTTTTTGAACTGTGGCACCTAGGAGCCATATTTCAGTGCTAAGGCGCCGAACCTTAAGTAAACTATCGCTTAGGAGCCAGTGCTCAAATAAGCACCGCTTTGCCTTAGGTCCAATTAATACATCTTAATCTCATCTTGATCAATAAATTATTTAGTGCCTTTTTTTATCATGTAAATCTCATTATAACTTAATATGATCAATATAACAATAATGAACACCAGATTTTGGTGCCAATGCTAAGAAAAAGATTTTTTTTATTTTGATAAAAAAAGCATATAACACCAAGGCAATTTGAACTCTAATTAGCTGAATTCAACTTAATTTTCATAATCATCTTCCAACTTCCAATTTTCACAAAAAAACAAATAACTCACTTATATATAAAAATTCGTACAATTAAACAAACAAACACACCGATAACTAGACACTTAATATATCATCAAAATCACACCAACAAACATACTGATGTTGCAAACTAATAAGCAAATACTAATATTCAAACACACAGACTCAATGGCATTTAGTAATAAAGTTTAAACACTACACTTTTTCAAATCTAAATTCAGTACTTCTGAGCCACTACATGCTTTCATCCATAACACTGTCCTCCTCTCTAAAGTCACCCATCGACTGGTGGTGCACATACAAGTTATAGAACGGATGCTAAGGAAATTCGTCCGTCAAATAATCCTTGATCCAATTATTTTTCTTAAACATCCGTACATTTCCTCTTCAATAAGTGTAGTGTGATATGATTGTTGTTTGATCTATCAATTCAGATGGTCAAATTGATCAAATATGTTGTTGATCCTATTCATAATAATAGTCACCTCCTTTTCCAATGTCTTAATCCTCTTTAAGATAATAAAAAGGTTATCAGGTGATTAGGGTCGTGAAAATGATACTAAATTCTGAGAAGACTGATCCATAGAAGCATTTCTACCATGCACCGCTATAAGACCCATGTAGTCACAACTCATAATAGACTGGTCCATGGGCTTCCAAGAAAGAAGTACCTTATCTTAATTCTCGTAAGAAAATTGAGCTTGGCTACAAAGTAAAAATATGATAGATGGATTTCCCAGTCCAGTAGCAGATCCATTTAGTGCTAAGCCAAGAATGGATATAAAGATTAGAGCCCCTGCATCAATTGGTCTCCCTGTTTAAATACAATAATTGAGGATAGCGCTCTCTTTCGTCACTTCACTGAGTTTCATGGTATGAAGCAACTTGGTTGAAATGAAGAAATTCCAAGGCTTTGACGATGAATTTAACAACAAAGTAGGAAAACTAACCTTGAATTCATTTCTTATTTCCCATGCTTCTTCTTCATTCGTCGGGAATCTAAATACTTCATTAAGATTGTCTCTACTAGGAGCAAAGTTAGCATAATGATAACTTGGAATATTTTCTAGCAAGATCAATTCATTGATTCTTGAAGGAGTGAAATATACTAAACTACCTCGAACAAAGATGAATCTCTGGTTAACCCCATGAGGATTAGCATAAAATTCCTTCACGATAGAGACAACAACGACAGTAGTAGTGTAACAAAGTACTTCTCAATGCCTCTACGCAATTATCTCCTCCATAAGACCACCATGAGTATTGAAACCTCTTTCCTTGATCAATCTCTTCTTTACAAGAGATTTATCATATAACTTTTGTGCATCCTCGCTAATGAACTATCTTATGCTTCCTTTGGTGTTAGAAGCCTTGAGATTAAGAATTAGTGGATCCTCTCCCTCTCAAATGATCACAGATAACCCCAAATGACAGGTTTTAGGAATTAAATAGGAAAAAATCAAGTAAAAACTGTCAAAAGGAAGTAACAGGGCAGTTTTCAAATCGTGGCGCCTAGGAACCAAATCTGGGTGCTTAGGCGCTGATCCCAGAAAAAATAACTGTGTAAAATTTATAAAGTTGACTCTTCTTGACAATGACCCCAACAAATTGATGTGGTATTTTATGAATAATAACGTTAAGCACTTAAAGTTAGGATTCTACGTAAGTATATGTATCGTTATCAAGTAATATAAGACTTTTTTTAAGTCCCAAATATCGATCCCCCAGGGAAGTTTTAAATTTGAAATAATAAATTAACTAGGAAATTCACAAAAATCAATCGAATATACTGTCACTAATTTCAAATGTTTAAGATACTGTCAAAGCTAAATTAATTACTACTAGCAGAATTTAAAATTTATAACTATTAAACTATGTTTATGTGATAAAGTTTTCTAGTATGAAAAAACATCTTTCCCACTACAATGAGTTTTTGGTGAAATTGGATGAGATAAATGATATAGATATGTATTGTGTAAAATAGGAGAAATTTTAATTCTCTACCCTGATTTAGTGTTATAAAAAATCATTGGTTAATCTTAGCTTTAGTCCTTAAATCAGTGGCTAGGTGACCGCGACTTTATATATGCTTAAAAAATATAAGATAAATATGGACGTAATAAATATTTAATAATTATAAAGTCACACTTATCAACACAAGTATACGTATCGCTCAAGTAATATAAGGCTCTAATGGAGTCATAGATATCGATCCCACAGAGAGTGGTTTAGAACTGCGAACTAAGAGTTTAGAAAAGCAATACTTTAATCGCATCAACAAAGTTCAATTTGCTTATCTGTCACTAATAGGCAATTGAAATAAATATGTAATTTTAATAACTATTAAATAACTAATGATACTAATGAGGATGTAAATGTGATATTTAATATATAAGAAAACATCCTTCTCCTTGTCAAGAAATTATAGTGAATGGATAAAGTGAATTGGTTCAAATTATATTGTGTCAAATAGGAGCATACATATTCTTTACCCTTTGGTCCAGGCATAAAGAACATTGACTAATCCTATGCTTGTTTACTGAATATGCGGCTAGGCTGGGAGGATACCGACTCTCACTTTGGAGCTCCCACGTTCCCCTCGACTGAGGGCTAACATCTACACTTCAGCACCCAAACGATAGGACCAAATTGGGGATTTTAGTCTATCACTCTAAAATTTCCAATTCTACGCCCGATAATATTATTTTCCTATTTATTTGCACTCAACTTCCAAGGGCTTTGACCTCCCTGAATCTTGGATGTAATCTTCACTATAATTGTAAAACTCAACATATTTTAACAAATCAATTGGCATATTGAAAGTAAATTAAGATCGAAGTGAAAAGATCATCACAATTTCTTAAACATTTTCATGGCTTCACCAATTCTCACCATTTCACAAATCTTGAGACAAGGAGAAAGACAGAGAAAACTACTCAGATCTCATGGGGAAAACACAACAAAACTCAGAATTCATATATAAAATCAAAGTCATACAAACTACAATAAGTAAATAACTTATCTCTAATTTCTCCCCAAGAACACTCCTTGAAGTTCCTCTAAATCTCTTTCTTTCTTTACAACACATAGAATTCCTCTTCCAAGCAGCAAGGAGGAAGAAATCTCTCACTTTCCCTCCACTCTTACATCTCTCCAAGAATTCCTCACAATTTAAACTCTCTACACTTGTTTCACACTTCAATTTTTTGAGTCTTCCCTCTTCATTTTTGGTCAAAAATAGTCTTTTAAAGCTGTGGATGGGCTTTCCCAAGGGTTGCTTAAGAGTCCCTTCAAAATTTGGTCTTATCCAAAGCCTGATTGGGCATAATCGCCGACCTAGCCGTCGGCGGCCTCGAGGACGACGTCGGCGGACTTTCTTAATGAATTAATTCTGGAGTCTCGGGAAAATCTCACCGTCGGCGGGGTCGATGGCACCGTCGGCGCCCTAGTTCAATTCTGCACATTTTGGTCCTTTTCGCTCCAAATTTGCTTCTTTTTGCATCTTTTTTCTCCAATGAACCTCATTCATCATTCCTACAACAAAACATCAAAAATATCTTTCTTTAAAGTGCAATATCATCAAAAATAGGATAAAATAGGTATGAAAATCTCAATATATTTTCCTTTGGTCACTAGACTAGGAGGGTACTGGCTCCCACTTCAAAGCTCCCACTTCCCTTCCCCTTAAGGCTAACTCTCGCTTGAGCTTTTAAACACTACGATTGAATTGGGGATTTTTAATCTGTCACCCTAGAAATCTCCAATTCTACACCTAGAAAAGTATATTTCCCTATTTATTTGCACTTAATTTCATGAACAAAATACTCCTTCATGGACTTAAATGTGATTCTCACTTTGTTGTAAAACTCATACTCCATTTCCCGGATCATATATTTGCATAACATATTTTAACAATTCAATTGGATAGATCGAAAGTAAATTAAGAGCCATCACAATTTATTTTAATTTTTAAAATTGGCACATCCACATTATCTCTTCATTTCACCAAACCTCAGAGTAGGGAGAAAGATAAAGGAATTTACTCAGACTTCATGAGAAAGATACAACAAAACATAAATTTCATATATAAAAGAAAGTTCATACAACAATTATAAACAAACAACACTTATCTGAAACTCTTTCAAAAGTTCATACAGCAACAATAAACAAACAACACTCATCTGAAACTCTTTCTCAAAGCAAATCCTTTGTAGCTATTAGGAAATATAGGAAGAAGAAATCTCTCACTTCTCTTCCACTCCAACACTTCTTAGAGAAAAATTCACACTTAAACTCACCAAAAAAACTCAAAACTATAAAAACAATAACTAACTAATGGTGTGGAATGTAGGTGTGTGAAGAGGAAAATTGAAAATGAGTGGAAGAATTTAAAATGATGTGAAGGAGGGGGGTTCTAATCAAATTTCGGCCCTAAATAGAGCCTAGGTCGGTTCTCCAATAGTTGCATTCAAAAACTCTTCAAAAAACATCCAAATTTGTCGAATTTTCTAGAAACAGGTCTTCCACCAACAATGACGTCGTCAGTACCAGAGGCCCGAAATTAAATCCCAAGTTTCTGTCAAATGGCGCTATCAGCGCAGAACAAATTTTTAACATCTCCATTTTTGCTCCAAATTCCATCCTTTTTGCTTATTTTTTGCTCCAAGTCTCACAAATTAATGACCTGCAAGAAAGCATAAAAAATACATTCTATTAAAGTGCAATATTACCAAAAATGGGTAAAAAATATGGGTCTAAAAATGCATATATTTTTGGTGCATCAAAATCCCCCAAACTTAAATATTACTTGTCCTCAAGTAACTGTATTACTACATAAAAATATGACTTATGGAAAAGATTTAAACTTCTAGATTTCCATATCTTAGTTCACTAGATAAAATAACATCATAAGAAAAATTCAAAATAACTCTAGTTAATACTAAAGGTATAAGAATATCTAGTAGTCAAGTCTAAGATTTTTTATTCTTTATTCTTTTCAAGGAAAATTGCAAATCATTCATATTAAAGCCACTTAGAATATCTATATGAAAAAGAACTTCATAAAACTTTACTAGTAAATATGCTAATACTGAAATATAAGTTTAGAAAGTGTAGCCAAGTCTTCTTCTTTAATTTGATTCAAGTGAAACCAATTTTTAATTAGGCATCTCCTCAAGCTTTTCCTCACATCTTTTTTTTCTTTTTCTTTTCAGGATCATTTTCAATCCTTTTTCTTTTCTTCTTTTTTTTTTCTTTTTCTTTTCATGTGAGGATTACTATATTTGGATAGTCTTTAATGAATTTGAACTTCACTATCCTCTTCTTAAAGTTAAAAAGTTTTCACATTCCTTCACTTTATAAATTTGTATCAGCTTTAAAGATTTTTCTTAAAGTTTTAATTTTTTCTTCTTGCATGAATCTCTAATATTTTTAATACTTCAAAAATAAAAATTCCATCACTTAAAATAGAAAAATGTAGTCTTATTCTATTATGCCAAATAATCTTAATCTCTAAAATTAACCTTTATTATTTAAAAATTTGACTTAAGTTTGTTATATATTTAGAAACATAGATATAGTTATTTAAAATTACTCTCTAATACCAAAGGTCATGTTAAAAAAAATTAAATATTTTGAAAATATAACTAATTTAGGACAAATAAAATTAAGTTTCTTTTCTTTAAAAAGGAATTTTTCTTTCCCCCAAACTTAAATTTTTAAAAGATTTTAAATGAAGATTTGAAAAATTAAGGGTTAAAGAAAACATTTAATACATAAAGAAAAGACATACCTATTGAAGGTTCTGATTTGAAACTTAACTTTAAAATATTGCAAGTGCTAATATGAAAAGCTACAAGACTTAAAACATTAAATAACACATAATACATATAAAAATTTTCTAAGAAAGAGTTAACTACAAATACATCCAAAAAAGTACCAAAAAAACTAACAACTTCCAGCAATTTCACAAATCTAAAGTTCACAACGCAACATACAACAAAAATAAAGTATCACAATCCACAAACAAACAGTCTTAACAATAAAGTACAATTAAACATAGACTAAACAAAAATCTAACTAAAGCATCACCAATCATTGTCTTCTTCTTCTTCTCCATCCACATCCAGATTCTGCTGTTGATATGGAGTAAAAACAGGGTGAGTTGGAAATTGAACTGAGTGATCACCTTCATGAATTTGACCATTGCATCATCATAAGCAACATCATATTCGAACTTTTAACTTATCAAATCATCAAAGTGAGCATTTCTTCCTTCCATATTTTCCATTCTATGATCCATCCTCAAAATGTCTCCCTGTTGGATCATCATTTGCTCCATAAGTTTTTGGATAGTAGGAGTACTAGAAGTACCTGAAGTAGATGGAATATCTCTGATCCTACTTCCAAATCTCCATCCAACATGAGATTCATATATCTTTATATTGGCAGACCCAATAGGTTTTAGAGGTTCAATCCTCTCCTCATCTGGTCTATAATCAATTCCTGCCTGTTCACATAGTGTGAAGATCAAGGCAAGGTGTGTTAAACCTCCAGAAGTTTCTCCATAAGCAATAAATCTAGTGTTTCTTTAAATAATAAAGCCTACATCTATTCTTTTTATCTATTGGATACAGATGTTCAACATTGCTCTATCCCTTGTAACCTCACTATTATGATTTGTTGGAATCATTCTTCCAGAAATAAAATAATAACAGACCTTAGATACTACATTTAACATAGAAAGAGGAAAGTTTACCTTAACTCCATTCTTTACCTTCCAGGTTCCACTTCCATGAGTAAGAAAAGAGATAACCTCATCCAAGACCTCATTTTTAGTAGAAAATGATCAATATTAGCACTATAAACATCTTCCAACTGATAAAATTCATTAATCTTCCTTGGAGTAAACTCCACCATTTTCCTACGAACAAACATAAAGTCTTCAGAGTCTCCTTGAAATTGACATAGAACTCCATCACTACACCAATAATCGCCTCAGTAGTAAAGTAGCAGAAATTTTCTCACTGCCGAGCATTGATTAATCTCTCGACCTCTCCTCCCGGATTTTTAAATCATCAATCCGGAATCACTTTTTTAGTTGAAATTAAACTATTGAAATAGATGTTAGCCTAGAAATTGACAAACTTTTGATCATCAAAATCCACTTTTCTCTTTCCTTTGCTCATTCTAGGTGTCATGGTAAATCTACGAAAATTTGATAAAATCCAAATAAATTCCCAAAAATTCCAAAAATCACAATGTGAAATGTTTTAAACTTAAATCTACTAAGAGTTCTTCACCAAAGAGTTTTCTCAAAATCTTCCAAAACAATCTCAAAATTTCGGATCTCGGCAATGTGAGATAAATACTTGGTGAAAATAAAAAATTTTGAGTTCAAAGTGTAGCTCTTACCTAGAGAAGATGAAATCCAAGCATTGTTTGCCTTAAAATTGCCTCAAATACGAGCAATAGCAAGTCCTAGGTGTAAAAATTGAAGGTTGAAGGTGACTCCAAAGGTAAAAATGGTGTTTCACTGTGCAAATCACAAATTTTAAGGGTATTTGGGTCGGTTCGGGTCGAGGGCGCTGTCAGCACCCATGCAAGTGCTGTAGTGGCAAAAAAAATCTTATTTTGATTTTTTTTTCAATTTTCAACTTTCTCTAATTTACTCAAAAGTCTAATTGGTTTTTTTGAACACTAATCTTCATCTTGAAATAATTCACAAACAAGCATTTCCACAAACAACACCAAACTAACTTTTATATATGAAAATACACTTTTTACAAATACATTTTTCTAATCATGCTTTCACATCTTCAAAACAAACTAAATTATAATTCAGCGTTGAAATCAAGCCACAACACTAGAACACTGACACAAAACTATACACATAATCAAAGTTCTAAAGCAAAGTAAAGTAAATCAAATCCACACAATTACATTAAAACTTAAGTATTTTAAAATAGTTGAGAGTCTAACTTCTTCAATTAATCTGCCTCTTCTTCAGTACTTTCTCCTCCTCTAATATCTCCCATAGACTAGTAATAAACATATAAATTGTAGAAGGGTAGGTACGAGAACTGATCAGTGGAATTTTCATCGATCCATCCATTTTTCTTGAACAATTGTGCCAATCCTGCTTCAACTGTTTCTGTATGATCAAAGTTCTTCTTCATTCTCCAATCTAGGTGATAAAAAAGTTAGTTAAGATTTCCAATTTCATTTGTAACACTCTGTAATACTTTTTTCTGTTTTCTTCATTCTCTTCTTCAAAGACATTGAACTTTCAACTGCTGGAGGCACCAATGGTGTTGAAATCTAATGCTTCATTTCCATTTCCTATGTAATTTCCACCAATAGGAATCATGAGCTCCCAAGGTAGTAAAATTTTTTCCCAACTTTCATATGGAACTTGAGATTAACTGTAAAGTTGGAAGATTGTAGAAGGATTCCCAAGTCCATATATTGGTCCATTCATGATAATACCCATAACAAATTTGAAAATAATTGACCCTATATCAATGGGTTTTTCCATTTGAATGCAATAGTTTAGAATGACACTTTCTTTTGTAACTCTACTAATCTTCATGACAGGTAGTAGTTTTGCAGAAATGAAGAAATGCCATTATTTTGAAATTGGGTTAACCAGCAAAGTAGAGAAACTAACTTATCCCTCATCTATGATTTCCCAATTATCATGTTCATCCATCAGAAAATTATACACTTCTTGCATCATATCTTTCGTTAGAATAAAATTTGTATAATGACAGATTAGAACGTTTTCTATCATATACAAATCATTAATCTGAGTTGGAGTAAATGGTACAACCTTACCTTGAATGAAGACAACTCCTTGGGTAATACCATGTAGGTTAGCATAAAACTCCTTTACTATGGTACTCAACTGCAGCTGTAGTGTAGCACAGAGCTTCCCAATGCTTCAATACAATGATTTTCTCGATCAGTGAACTTGGATTACTAACTCTATGATTGACAAAGCCTCTCTCCTTGATAAGACTCTTCTTTGTGATGACTTTTTTGTATAATCTCTGCGCATCAAAACTGATAAACTTTATTCTATTGAAAACTCCATACCTTGAAGTATTTCTGGAATTGGAAGCAATGGAAATTGAATTAAAGTTTCTGGACGTCCAAGTCAATTTTTAGGACTTTAAAAATGCCTCTCGGCAGTTATTATGGAGTGAAAACCCGCCAAAGTCCATCAAAAAAGTTCAACATGCGGAAAACTGCTCGGGACACCGTCGGCACTCCCGATGGTGCTGTTGGTGCCATGGTCCTTCAGTCGGGTGTCGTCGACGCCAGAGGCCAAATTTGAGTCTGAAATTTTTTTGTTCAATTTGATTACAAATTTTCCTCCAATACCAATGTTTTTCTTAATTTATGATATATAAAATTGTGTAGGATTTAAAAATACTATTACTTCCTAATACATAAACACATTTATTAACAAAATAGTAATATATAGATATATTGCTTTATATATGAGTTGCCTCCCATAAAGCGCTTGGTTTAACACTGTCAACCTGACATACCATTTGTTTAGTTGGGTTGACTTAACATTAAAACTTCCTTAAATTGAGGTATGTGTCTTTCATAATAATGTTTCAATTGATGCCCATTAACTTTAAATATCTTTCCAGTTTTAGGATGTTTAATAACAGCAGTTCCATAATGATAGATTTTAATAACTTTAAATGGTCCTAACCATCTGGATTTCAGTTTTCTTGAAAATAATCTCAATCTTGTATTATATAATAAAACTTCTTGTCTAGGTTTAAACTTCTTATTAATAATCTTTCGAACATGCATATTTTCATTTTCTCCTTATAGATTTTTACATTATCATATGCTTCATTTTTTATCTCCTCAAGTTCATTGAGTTGCAGTAATCTTTTATCACCAGCATCTTTTAGATTAAAATTAAATTCCTTAATAGCCTAAAATATTTTATGCTCCAATTTTACTGGTAAGTGGCATGTTTTTCCAAAAGTAAGTCTATATGGGGACATTTCTATAGGAGTCTTATAAGCAATTCTGTATACCCATAATGGAGTATCTAATCTAGCAGACCAATCTAATTTATAGGGATTTACAAATTTTTCTAATATTTATTTTATTTCATGATTCGATATTTCTGCTAGACCGCTAGTCTGAGGATAATAAGCAGTAGAGAATCTATGCATAATATCACATTTCTTTATCAATTTCTCGATTCTCTTATGTCTAAAATGAGATCCTTCATTTGTAATAATTACTCTTAGCATTCCATATATTGTAAAAATGTTTTTATTTAAAAATTTAGAAACACTCCGAGCATCACATTTAGGTACACCAATAGCTTCTATCCATTTGGACATATAATCAACAACAAGTAATATATATAAGTTTCCAAATGAAGGCATAAATGGTCCCATAAAATATAATCCCCACACATAAAAAATTTCAACTTCCAATGCGTAATTTAGAGGCATTTTGTTTCATCTAGAAATATTTTCTACTCGTTGGCATCGATCACATGTTTTAAAAAATTCATTAACATCTCCAAAAAGAGTAAGCCAACAAAATCCAGCTTGCAAAATTTTATAAGTAGTTTTATTTGTTCCAAAATGTCCTCAAAATTCATAATCATGACATCTTTCAATTATTTGTTGAGTTTCTTCATAAGACACACACCTTCTAATAATTAGATCTTTACATTGTTTATATAAATATGATTCATCCCAAAAATAGAATTTTAAATCGTATATAGATTTCTTTAATTGTTGATTCTTAATATATGGTGGTGAAATATCACTTAAAATATAATTTACTAAATCAGCATACCACGGTGTATCTATTTCATAAATACTATATATTCGTTTATCAGGGAAATTTTCTAAAATTTCTTTTGCAAAATTAGTTAATATTTCTTTTTCTAGTCTAAAAAAAATGATCAGCTATTTAATTATCATTTCCCTTCCTATCAACTATAGAAAAATCGAACTCTTGCAGTAAAAGTATCCATCTAATCAACCTTGGTTTAACATCCTTCTTTTGTATTAAGTATTCAATAGCAGAATAATCTGTATGCATTATACATTTAGTTCCAATTAATTAAGGTCTAAATTTATCAAAAGCATAGACAATAACTAATAACCCTCTTTCAGTAGTAGTGTAGTTAATTTGAGCATTATTTAGAGTTTTACTAGCATAATATATTATTTTAAAAACTTTATTATGTCTTTGTCCTAATATAGCTCCAATAGCATAATCACTAGCATCACACATTATTTCAAATGATTTTTCCCAATAAGGTGGTACTATTATAGGTGCAGTGATTAAATTTTCTTTCAATAATTCAAATGTTTTTATGCATTCCTCATTAAAATCAAATTTTGTATCTTTTTCTAAAAGTTGGCATAATGACTTAGTTATTTTTGAAAAATTCTTTATATAACGCCTGTAGAAACCAGCATGTCCTAGAAAACTTCTTACCCCTCTGACCGTACTCGGTGGTGGTAATTTTTCAATAACTTGGATTTTTGCAAAATCTACTTCCATGCCATTTTCAAAAATTTTATGCCTAAGTACAAGTCCTCCTGCAACCACAAATTAACATTTTTCCCAATTGAGTACTAGGTTGATTTTTTAACTTAATTCTAGAAAATTTTCAAAATTATTTAAGCATAATTCAAATGAAGTCCCGAACACAGAGAAATCATGCATAAATCCTTCCATTCCATGCTCAATCAAATTACTAAATATTGACATCATACATCTTTAAAATGTCGCAGGAGCATTGCATAGTCCAAAATGCATTCTAGGAAAAGCAAATGTTCCATAAGGGCTTGTAAATGTTGTATTGTCTTGATCCTCAGGAGCAATTGAATTTTGATGATAACCAGTATATCGATCTAAAAAACAGTAATATTTATATCCAGCCAATCTATCCAACATCTGATCTAGAAAGGATAATGGAAAGTGATCTTTCCTGGTGGCCAAGTTTAATTTTCTATATTCTATACAAATTCGTCAACCAGTAACTTGTCTTATTGGAATTAATTCATATTTCTCATTTACTTCAACAGTCGCTTCTCCTTTCTTTGGAACACAGTGAATTGGGCTTACTCAAGCACTGTCTGAAATATGATATATAATTCCAGCATCGAACTATTTTAAAATTTCTTTTTCAACAACTTCTTCCATTATTGGGTTTAATCTCCTCTTAGGATCAACTTTAGATTTGTATTTTTCATCTAATAAAATTTTGTGCATATAAATTGAAGGACTAATTTCTTTGATATCTACTAAAGTCCATCCAAAAGTCTTTTTATATTTTTTTAACATTTCTATTAATTTTTGTTCTTGAATTTCAGTTAACTCAGAAGATACAATAACAGACAACGTAGATGAATCTCCTAAAAATACATATTTTAAATGAGCATTTAATATTTTCAGTTTAAGTTCAGGTGGTTTAATACTTGAAGGAATAAGATTTTTATTATCATTTTCCAACAAATCTAAAGTTTTAAATTTATCCTGAATATAATCTAAATTTTCTTCTTTTATTTCATCCTCATTTTTACTAAATTCTTCTTACTTTAATTTTTCTTCAAACTCTTTCTTAAAATGCTCATTACTTAGATAATCAGTAGCTTCCATCCTAAAACATTAATTATCTTTTTCTATTGCAGGATATTCTATATCTTTTGTAATATTAAATTTTACTTCTTGATTATTAACTTTCATTATTAATTCTTTTTTTTTTTGCACATCCATCACAGCTCTCTCTGTTGCAAGAAATGGTCTCCCTAAAATAATAGGAATCTCTTTATCTTCCTCCATATCTAATACTATAAAGTCTATAGGGAAAATAAATTTATCCACTTTTACTAATACATGCTCTATAACTCCTTTAGGATAAGTGATTGACCGATCAGCTAATTGAAAAGTTACAGTAGTATGGGAAATTTGTACTAAATCTAGACGTTTAAAAATCAATAGAGGTATAAGATTGATACTTGCTCTTAAATTACATAAGGCTTTTCCATAAAACTTTTCACCAATTACACAAGGTATAGTAAAATTATAAGGATCTTTTAACTTTTCAGGAAGCATTTTCTGGATAATAGCGCTACACTTTTCACTAAGTGCAACAGTCTCATGATCTACAAACTTCCTTTTCTTGTTTAGTTTATCTTTCATGAATTTCACATAACATGGCATTTGTTCCAAAGCCTCAATGAAAGGAATATTTATTTTTAACTGTTTAAGGATTTCTAAAAATTTTGAAAATTTTTTGTCTTTATTCTTCTGTTTTAGTCTTTGAGGAAACAGAGGTAATGGTTTTTTCTTGGGGAACTTGTGTTTGTTCATTTTCATTATGGTCACTTTCCATCTCTTCCTTCTCCTCAACAACTTTTGTTTCTCTTTGGATTCTCGTTTCAACTTCTTTTCCACTTCATAACTGAATTGCTTTAATTTGTTCTTTATTTTGATCTTTGGGATTAACTTCTACAGTACTCGGAAGATTTCCTAAAGATCTGTTACTAAGTGCAGTAGTAATATGTCCTAATTGATTTTCAATATTTCTAATAGCAGCCCCTTTATTTTGTATTTGATTTACCATATTCAACATTACCTTTTCCATCGTTAAATTATTTTCCTTAACTTGTAGGTTAGGGTTAAAGTTAAATCCAGGAGGATAATAAGGTCAATAATTAGAATTTCCTTGGTTATTTAAATTTCCTGAGGGGTTCATTGACTTGTTATAATTATTCCAACTAAAATTATGGAGATTTTTCCATCCAGGATTGTAATAATTAGAATAAGGATTATTATTTTGATTATTAATAGCATTCAAAGTTTCATAAGATGATTGAGTATCAATTATCTTTCCTAGTGAATTTTTTTCCAATACTGGTGGTATTTGAGAATAGTTCACTCCAATTTGGTCAATCTTTTTTGATATAACAATAATTTGAGATGCTAAAATAAACATTGCATCAGATTCATAAATACTAGCTACTCTCTTAGGATTTACCCGTTCAGAGGGCCATTGAAAATTATTAGTAGTCATTTCTTATGTTAAAGAGTATGCTTCATCAAAAGGCTTTGACATTAAAGATCCTCCTATAACAACATCTATAATAGATTTAAGTGATCCTACTAATCCATTGTAAAAAGTTTAAATTATTAACCAATCTAATAAAGCATGGTGTGGACATTTTCTCAGGAGATCCTTAAATTTTTCCCAAGCTTCTTATATTGATTCCCCTTCAAACTGACAAAAAGATGTAATATCGTTTCTAAGCTTAGCAGTTTTTTAGGGTGGAAAATATTTAGCCAAAAATTTTTGTGATAGTTCCCCCCAAGTTCTGATAGATCTAGGTGCTAATGAGTTTAACCAAGCTTTGGCTTTATCCCTTAATAAAAAAGAAAAAGTCTAAGTCTAACAGCATCATTAGACACTCCGTCATATTTAAAAGTAGCACAAATTCCAAGAAAACTAACAAGATGTAAGTTAGGATCTTCAATAGATGTTCCTCCAAACTGATTATTTTGTACAATTTGGATAATAACAGGTTTAAACTCAAATGAATTAGCAGCAACATCAATATTTTGAATAGTTAAGTGAAGTTCATATGCTGTTGGATTAGCATAATCTTTTAAAGGTCTTTATCGATTTTCATTTATTTGATTATCTAAGTTATTCACCATTTTCTTCAAGATTTTAATTTATTTTTGCTGTTTTCAAATTTTTTTAATAGTACGTTCTAGTTCTGAATCATAAGGTACTAAACCTTTAGATCCAATATTTTGCATAAACAAATATAATAAGCAAAGAAAAATTTTTAAAAAAAAACTCTTAAATATATAGTTATATATTTTTGGATTTTTGATTTTATAATTTTTTTATATTTTATATTTTGTATATTTTTATCTCTAAATTTCCTAATGTACTAAATCTATTTAATCTACTGTTAACTTCCCCTACAACGACGCCAAAAACTTGATGTGATATTTTATGAATAATAACGTTAAGCACTTAAAGTTGGGATTCTACATAAGTATACATATCATTATCAAGTAATATAAGACTTTCTTTTTAAGTCCCAAATATCGATCCCACGAGGAAGTTTTAAATTTGAAATGATAAATTAACTAGGAAATCCACAAAATCAATCGAAATTACTGTCACTAATTTCGAATGTTTAAGATACTATTAAAGTTAAATTAATTACTACTTGCATAATTTAAAAGTAGGGTTTAAAATTAATAACTACTAAATTGTGTTTATATGATAAAGTTTTCTAGTATGAAAAAGCATTTTTCCCACTACAATGAGTTTTTGGTGAAATGAGATGAGATAAATGGTATAGATATGTATTGTGCCAAATATGAACAATTTTAATTCTCTACCCTGATTCAGTATTATAGAAAATCATTGATTAATCTTAGGTTTAGTCCCTAAATCAGTGGCAATGCTAGTTATCTTTAAAAATCATTCCACGGTCTGCTAGATTTTTGGAAAGTAAATCATTCCACGGCAATGATAACTAAGTCTTTAGTTAGATTTTTTAAAGATAACTAAATCATTGGTTAATCTCATGTTTGGTTCTTTCCAAAAATCTAGTAGACCCATCCATTCTATTAGAATTTACAGTCTTTCCAAGATTCTTTTAATTTTACAATTGGATAATTATGCTATACTACTGGTCTGAGGATGATAAGCAGTGACAATCTGATGTTTAATAACATTTTTTTAACTAATATTTTGATTCTCTTATTCCTAGTATGAATTCTCCCTTCCGTAATGATCACTTTAGGCATTTCAAATATGGCAAAAATATTTCTTTTTAAGAATTTTGAAACACTCTGAGCATCACAGTAGGGTAAAGCAACTGCTTCAATCCATTTTGAAACATAGTCCACTGCGATTGAAATATATAAGTTTTTGAAAGTTGGTATAAATGGTCCCATAAAATCCAAACCCCATACATAAAAAATTTCAACTTTCAATGTAAATTTTAGGGGCATTTCATTCCTTTTTGAATTATTGCATACACGATGACATCGATCACATGTTTTTACATAAGTATTAACATCCCTAAATAGAGTAGACCAATAAAATCTAGATTGTAAAATCTTGTATGCAGTTCTATCAACTCCAAAATATCCCTCAAAATCAGAATCGTGCATTTTTGAATAATTTTTTTGGGTCTCTTCATAAGATACACATCTCCGAAAAAAATGATTCTTACATTGCTTATATAAATATTGGTCATCCAAAAAATAAAAAATTTGCATCGTGTACAAATTTCTTCTGTTGTTGGT
>NEWO01002825.1:14050-26189 GCA_003013225.1 Phalaenopsis aphrodite
TCTGTTGGATTACATCAGGGATAGGCTTTAATCTCATATCTTTTTGCTTTAGTTATGGATGGTTTTACTAGAAATATTTACAGGATGTACCTTGGTGTATGCTTTTTGCTGATGATATCCTTTGCGTGGATAAGACAAAAGAAAAAGCCCAGGAAAAACTTGAATTATGGAGGTCTACATTGGAGTCTAAAGATATTCATTTGAGTAGAACTAAAATTGAATATATTGAATATAATTTTAGTAGTAGTAGCTCTAGTAACAGAAATGTAACTTTGGGTGATCAAATTATTAAAAGGTGTGAACGATTTTGATATCTCGAGTCTGTTGTTCAAAGCGATAGTGATATAGATGGGGATGTTAATAGTAGAATTCAAGTTGGTTGGTTGAAGTGGAGGAATGCTTCGGGCCTTTTGTGTGATAGAAAAGTACCGCTTAGATTGAATGGAAATTTTTTTAAGTCGGTCGTGAGACCTGCAATGCTCTATGGCGTTGAATGTTGGCCTTTAAAAGAGAAGCATGATACTAAGTTAAGTGTTGCCGAGATGAGAATGATTAGGTGGATGAGTAGCTTTACACTTAATGTGAAATGATTATATCCGTGATAGGATTAATGTAGCTTCTGTGACGAACAAAATTAGAGAAAGTCGTCTTAGAAGGTTTGGTCACATTAAGCGTCGACCATCTGATGATCTGATTAAGAGAGTAGATGTTTTAGATTCGACTTATGTTAAGAAAGGCAGAGGTAGGCCTAAGAAAACTTGGGCGTATTGTATAAAAAAGATCTTAATTTAGCACTAAATGAAAATATGACACTAAATAGGGTACAATAGAGAAAAAGGATTCATGTAGCCGACCCCACATAATGCGATTAAGGCTTTGTTGTTGTTGTGTTGTTATTTTTATTTTTATTTTGTTTTGCTAAAATATCACAAAAATATTTTTTTTTTTAAATACAAAGATATGTTAGGAGCATGCAAAACCTTTTTTCTTTTAGATAAAAAGTCATTCAAATAAACATCACAAGATTCAGAGATATTTACATACTTGTTCGTTTAATAAGCTGATTTGAACTGTTCGAGTAGAGATTGAGCAAAGGGTAGATTAAATGTTCGAGGGGGCAAATGATGAAATTACTTGTCCCTGCAAGGAGAAAATTTAAATTCAGAGGGAGAATTGGCCTCCTAGGTTATGTGTAGGTCCGTCTCTAGGTAAATCTACAAAATTTTAAGAGAAGAATGGATCCAAAGGATTTCCTCGAGTGGATGTTGGATGTTGAACGGATCTTTGAATATAAGGAGATGCCCGATGATAAAAGTGTGAAGCTCGCTGCCATCAAGCTGAAGAAGAACGCCACTTTGTGATGGGAGAATCTAAAGAGGGAGAGACAGAGAGAGGAACGAGATATAATCACTTTTTGGGAGAAGATGATATGGGAGATGCGGTAAAAATACCTACCTCCATACACCTGCCAGGATATTTTCTTGAAGGTCCACTACCTGCAGTAGAAGGAGCTATCCATGGAGGAGTACACAGCAGACTTCTTGTAGCTTGAATTAAATTGTGAGCTGAAAGAGCCAAAGAAGCACACAACCAGGTATTTGGGAGGCCTGAAGCCCGCCATCAATAATGTGGTCTAGATGCAACCCTATTGGACACTGAGTGACATGCAAAACTTAGCACTGAAAGTGGAGAGAATACAGAGACATAGCAGGCAAGCGCCGCCACTCAGACAACCACTAACAGTTGGAGACCTCGGGAAGGGTGCCTCAAGGAGTGAGCGACTAGTTGAGCAGGACAGAGTCACTCAGAGAGAAAAGAAGTTTAAGAAAAGTAATATGCCACTATAGTCCCTCATACACCAAAAATATATGTATTTTTAGACCCATATTTTATACTCATTTTTGGTGATATTGCACTTTAATTGAAGGTATTTTGAAGTTTTCTTGCAGGTTGTTGATTTTTTAGACTTGAAGCAAAAAAGGATGCAATTTGGAGTCAAAATGGCATTTTTGAAGAAATACTCAGCGCCAACCTCGCCTAGGGACTAAACCTGGGATTGTGATGATTTTTTCAACTCCGAACTTAATTTACTTTTCGATCTGACCAATTGAATTGTTAAAATATGTTCTGAAACACATGATCCGAGAAATTGACTATGAATTCTACAACAGAGTGAGGGTCACATTTGATTTCATTGAGGAAAAATTCGTCCATGGAATTGAGAGCAAATAAATAAGGAAATATATTTTGTTGGGTGTAGAATTGGAGAATCTTTAGAGTGACAGACTAAAATCTCCAATTCGGTATTAGTGTTTAAAAACTAAAGCGAGAGTTAGCATTCAGGTGAAGGGAAGTGAGAGCTCTGAAGTGGGAGTCGGTATTCTTCTAGCCTAACCACGGATTTAGGGACTAAACCTGGGATTAACCAATGATTTTCCCATGCACTGTATCAGGGTAGAGAATTAAAACTGCTCCTATTTGGCACAATACATATTATAAACATTTATTTAATCTCATTTCATCATAATCTCATTGTAGTGGGAAAGATACTTTTTCACATAAGAAATCTTCATTACATGAACATAGTTTAGTAAATTAGTAGTTATATTTTAAACTTTGCATTTCTGTTTTACTAATAGTTTAATAATTTAATTCTGATAATAACTCAACATTCGAAATTAGTGACAGTGATTTCGATTGACTTTCTGTAAATTTCCTAGTTAATCTATCATTTCGAATTTAAAATTTTCCAGTGGGATCAATATTTGGGGCTTAAATAGATAGTACATTATTATTTGATAATGATATGTATACTTGCATAGAATCTCATAATTAATTGTCTGTACTTATATAAATTTTACACAACTTATTTTGTACGGATCTAGTTTTTGGCGTCATTGTCGGGGATTAAAATCTTTAAGTAGTTGTGTCAACTCCATAAATCCTTGCATAAAAAATATCGGGATCAAGTTTTTTGCGTCGTTGCCAGGAAAGGTAACGGTTAAATTAAATAGATTTGGTAAATTAGGAAATTTAGAGAAAAAAAATCCAAAAATAAATATATTTTTATTTAAGAGTATTTTTAAAGAATTTTACTTTGCTTATTTTATTTGTTTATGCAAAATATTGGATCTGAAAGTTTAATACCTTACGATTCAGAATTAGAACGTACTATTAGAAAAATTTGAAAACAACAAAGAGGAATTAAAAATTTAAAAGAAATGACGAATAACTTAGATAATCCAATAAATGAAAATCGACAAAAACCTTTAAAAGATTATGCTAATCTGACAGCAGATAAACTTCATTTAACTATTTAAAATCCTGATTTTGCTGCTAATTCGTTTGAGCTTAAACCTGTTATTATCCAAATGGTATTAAATAATCAATTTGGAGGAACAACTAATGAAGATCCTAACTTACATCTTGCTAATTTTCTTAAAATTTGTGCTACATTCAAATATGACGGAGTGTCTAATGATGTTGTTAGGCTTAGACTTTTTCTTTTTTCATTAAGGGATAAAGTCAAGATTTGGTTAAATTCATTAGCACCTGGATCCATTAGAACTTGGAGAGAACTATCACAAAAATTCTTGACTAAATATTTTTCACTCTAAAAAAAAAACTAAACTTAGAAATGATATTACATTTTTTTGTCAGTTTAAAGGGGAATCGATATATGAAGCCTGAGAAAGATTTAAAGATCTTCTTAGAAAATGTCCACACCATACTTTACCAGATTGGTTAATAATTCAAATATTTTACAATGAATTAGTAGAATCACTTAGATCTATTATAGATGTTGCGGGTGAATCATTAATGTCAAAATCTAATGATGAAGCATTTTCTTTAATTGAATAAATGGCTACTAATAATTTTCAATGGCACTCTTAAAGAGTAAATTCTAAGAAAGTAGCTAGTATTCATGATTCTGATGCAATATTTATTTTAGCATCTCAAATTGCTGATATTTATAAAAAGATTGACCAAATGGGAGTGAACTATTCTTACATACCTCCAGTATTAGAGGATAATTCACTATGACAGATTAATGATACTCAATTATCTTATGAAAATTTAAACGCTATAAATAATCGAAATAACAATCTCTATTCTAATTATTTTAATTATGGATGAAAAAATCACTCAAATTTTAGTTAGAATAATTGTAATAATTTGGTGAATCTATCCAGAAATCTAAAAAATCAAGCAAATCCTAATTATCAATCTTATTATCCTCGTGGATTTAACTCCAACCCTAACCCACAAGTTAAGGAAAAGAAGTTGACGATGGAAGAAGCAATGTTGAATATGAGAAATCTAATACAAAATCAAGGAGTTGCTATTAAAAATATTGAAAATTAATTAGGACATATTGCTACTGCACTTAATAACAGACCTTTTGGAATTCTTCCGAGTACAGTGGAAGTTAATCCAAAATATCAAAATAAGGAGCAAATTAAAGTTATTCAATCATGAAGTGGAAAAAAAAGTTGAAACAAAGATCCAAAGAGAAACTAAAGTTGATGAAGAGAAGGAAGAAATAAAAAATGACCAAAATGAAAATGAATAAACACAAATTCCTTCAGAAAAAACATTACCTTCGTTTCCTCAAAAACTGAAGCAGAAAAATAAAGATAAACAATTTACAAAATTTTTGAAAATTCTTACGAAGTTAACGATAAATATTCCATTTGTTGAAACTTTTAAACAAATGTCAAGTTATGTGAAATTTATAAATGATATACTGAACAAGAAAAGGAAGTTTAAAGATCATGAGACCGTTGCACTCAGTGAAAATGTAGTGTTATTATTCAGAAAAAGCTTCCTGAAAAATTAAAAGATCCTGGTAGTTTTACTATATCTTGTGCAATTTATGAAAAGTTTTATGGAAAAATTTTATGTGATTTAGGAGCGAGTATCAATTTTATGTCATTATCGATCTTTAAACGTTTAAATTTGGGAGAAATTTCTCCTACTACTGTAACTCTTCAGTTAGTTGATCGATCAATAACTTATTCAAAAGGAGTTATAGAAAATGTACTAGTAAAAGTGAATAAATTTATTTTCCTTATAGACTTCATAGTATTGGATATGAAAGAAGATAAAGAGATTCATATTATTTTAGAGAGACCATTTCTTGCAACAGGGAGAACTGTAATAGATGTGCAAAAATGAGAATTAATAATGAGGGTTAATGATCAAGAGGTGAAATTTAATATAGCAAAAACTATGAAATATCCTGCATTAGAAAAAAATAATGAATGTTTCAGGATGAAAGTAGTTGATTATCTGAGTAATAAACAGTTTAAGAATGAGTTTGAAAACAAATTAAAGCAATTAAAAATTTTTTGAGAATGAGGATGAAATAAAAGAAAAAGATTTGGATTATATTCAGGGCATATTTGAAATGTTAGACTTCTTGGAAAACGATTGTAAAAATTTTATTCCTTCAAGTATAAAGCCACCTGAACTTGAATTGAAGATATTACTTGTCCATTTAAAGTATGTATTTTTAGGAGTCATTTACATTGTATGTTATTGTATCTTCTGAGTTAACTGAAATTCAATAACAAAAGTTGATAGGGATGTTGAAAAAATATAAAAAGCCTTTTGGATGGACTTTAGCAGATATTAAAGAAATTAGTCATTCAATTTGTATGCACAAAATTTTATTAGATGAATAATATGAGCCTAAAGCTGATCCTCAGAGAAAATTAAACCCAAAAAAGAAAGAAGTTGTAAAAAAAAAATTTTAAATAGTTAGATGCTGGAATTATATATCTTATTTCAGATGGTGCTTAGGTAAGCCCAATTCACTGTGTTCCGAAGAAATGAGGAGTGGTTGTTGAAGAAAACGAGAAAAATAAATTAATACCAATAAGTCAAGTTACTGGTTGGCGAATTTGCCATGACTATAGAAAATTAAATACGGCCACTAGAAAAGATCAATTTCCTTTACCCTTTCTAGACCAAATGTTGGATAGATTGGCTGGAAACAAATATTATTGTTTTTTAGATGAATGTATCGGTTATCACCAAATTTCAATTGTTCTTGAAGATCAAGAGAAAACAATATTTACAATCTCATATGGAACATTTGCTTTTCGTAGAATGTCTTTTGGACTATATAATGCACCTGCAACATTTCAAATATGCATGATGTCAATTTTTAACAATTTCATAGAACATAGAATGAAAGTGTTTATGGATGATTTTTCGATATTGGGACTTCGTTTGTGTTATGTATCAATAATTTAAAAAAAGTTCTGAAAGTATGAGAAAAAATCAACCTAGTATTAAATTGAGAAAATGTGAATTTATAGTTGTAGGAAGTATTGTACTTGGGCATAAAATTTCTGAAAAATGGCATGGAGGTAAATTCTACAAAAATTCAAGTTAAAAAAAATTATCATGCAAAGTCCAAAACGTATTTTACGAAAAGCAAATATTCCATATGGGTTTGTAAACGTTGTTTTCTCTTGATCCTCTGTAAGTGTTTTAACACTAATTAGTATATTAGTGTTAAAGGAGTGAGAAGTTTCCTAAGACATGCTGGTTTTTACAGGCGCTGCATTAAAAATTTTTCAAAAATAACTAGGTCATTATGCCAACTTTTATAAAAAGATACAAAATTTGATTTTGATGAGAAATATATTAAAGCATTTGAATTATTAAAAAAAATTAGTCACTGCGCCTATAATAGTACAACCTGACTGGTAAAAACTATTTGAAATAATGTGCGATACTAGTGATTATGTTATTGGGGTTGTATTAGGACAAAGGCACAATAAAGTTTTCAGAGTTAAATATTATGTCAGTAAGACTCTAGATGATGCTCAAATTAATTATATTACTACAGAAAGAGAGTTGTTATCTATTTTTTATGTCTTTGATAAATTTAGACCTTACTTAATTAAAACTAAATGTATAGTGCATACAGATCATTTTGCTATTAAATACTTAATAAAAAATAAAGATGCTAAACCAAGATTAATTAGATGGATACTTCTATTGCGAGAGTTTGATTTTAAGTAGTTGATAGAAAGATAAATGATAATCAAATAGCTGATCATTTGTCTAGAATAGAAATATAAATATTAACTAATTTTGCAAATGAAATTTTAGAAAATTTCCCTACTTAACAATTATATAGCATTGATGAAATGGATGTACCGTGGTATTCTGATATAGTGAATTATATTGTAAGTGAAATTCTATCACCTGATATTAAAAATCTACAATTAAAGAAATTTATATATGATTCAAAAGACTATTTTTTGGATGACACATATTTATATAAACAATATAAAGATCTAATTATTAGAAGATGTATACCTTTTGAAGAAACTCAACAGATAATTGAAAGATGTCATGATTCTAAATTTGAAGGACATTTTGGAACAAATAGAACTGCATATAAGATTTTACAAACTGGATTTTATTGGCCTACGATTTTTAGAGATGTTAATGAATATATTAAAACATGCGATAGATGTCAACGAGTAGGAAATATTTCTAGAAAAAATGAAATGTTTCTAAATTACATTGAAAGTTGAAATTTTTGATGTGTTGGGATTAGATTTTATGGGACCATTTATGCCTTCATTTAAAATTTTAGTAGACTTAAATTTTATGGGACCATTAACGAATTCATCTCACATTGCTTAGATCCGAAAATTTTGATATTTTTTTAGAAATTTTGAGAAAATCTTTTGGTGAATAGCTCTTACTTAGTGGATTTAAGTTTAAAAAATTTTACATTGTGATTTTTGGAATTTCGAGGATTTATTCAAATTTTTATCAAATTTTTCTTAGATTTTTATAAAATTTTACATATGGTCCCAAGAACGAGCAAAAGAAAAGTAGATTATGACGAGCAAAAATTTGACAGTTTTAGGGCTAGTGCTCGATTTAACAGTCTAATTGAGCATAAAAATAATCCTGGATCGTCGTTTTAAAAATCCGGAATAAGAAGTTGAACGATTAATTATTGCTCGGCAGTGGGAAAATTTCTGTTATTTTACTACTGACGAGATAATTGGGATAGTTATGGAATTTTATGCGAACTTTCTGGAGGCTTCTGATGATTTTGTTTTTTTTTGTGGAAAAAGGGTGGAGTTTACTCCAAGAAAAATAAATGAGTTTTATCAGTTATAGGATGTTTATGGATGTCAAGATAAATCGTTTTCTGCTACAAATGAGGTCTTAGATGAGGTTATTTCTTTTATGACTAGTGAGAAAGAAACTTGGAAAGTAAAGAATAGAGTTAAAGTGAACTTTCCCCTTTCTATGCTAAATATAGTATCTAAAGTCTGGCACTATTTTATTTCTGGGAGAATGATTCCGACAAACCATCAGAGTGAGGTGATCAAGGATAGAGCTATCTTGAACTTCTGTATTCAGCAAGTGATGGACATAAATGTAGGCTCTATTATTTATATGAGCAGTCGATCTATTGCTCTGAAAGAGACCACTGGTGGATTGGCACACCCTACTCTTATTTATGCACTTTGTGAGCAAGCAGGAGTTGATTTCAAATCAGATGAGGAGATGATTGAGCCTCAAAGACCTATTGAGCATGCAAACATTAAGACCTATGAGTCTTATGTTGATTAGAGATCCGGGAGTAAGGCTAGGGATATTCCTTCTATTTCTAGGACCCCTATGTCTAGTAAGCCTACTTCTAGTGACCCCAATAACAGAGAATTATTGAACCAGATGATGATTCAACAAGGAGATATTTTGATGATGGATCATAGATTGCAGAACATGAATGCCAGAAATGCTCATACAGATTATTTGATTCGGCATAAGTTTGAATATGATGTTGCTTATGATGGTGCTTTAGTGAGATACTGAGAAGTGATCATTCAGTTCAATTTCCTACTCACCCTGTTTATACTCCATATCAGCAGCAGAAGTTGGATATAGATGAAGAAGAAGATGATGACTGGTGATCTTTTTGTTAGTTTGTATGTGATTGTGCTTTGTGACTGTGTTATGTGTTTTATTATATTGTTGAGACTATTTGTTAAATTTTGAGATTGCGTTGCTATGTTGTATTGTGAAACTGTAATTTGTAAAACTATTTTCATTTCTAGAATTTAGTTTAGTTCTGTTGTTAATTTCAGCATTTTGTTATATGTATTGTAATTAACTCTTTTTGAGCAGATTTTATATGTATTATATGCAATTTAATGTTTTTAGCCTTGTAGTTATTCATATTAGCACCTGCAGTGTTTCAGAATTTATTTTCAAAAATCAGAATCTTCAACAGGTATGTATTTTCTTTATGTATTTAATATTTTCTTTTACCCTTTATTTTTAAGTTCTTCATGCTAAATGTTTAAAAATTTAAGTTTGGGGGGAAAGTAAAATTAGTTTTAAAAAGAAGAAACTTAATTTTATTTTCCCTCACTTAACTATACTTTCAAAATTTTAAATTTAACATGACCTTTGGTATTATGGGTTAACTTTAGATAACTATATTTATGTTTCTAAATATATAGAAAACTTAAGTAAAAATTTTCAATAATAAAGGTTAATTCTAGAGACTAAGATATTTGGTAAAAATGGATAATACTGTTTTTCCATTTTAAGTAAAGAAACTTGTATTTTTGAAGTATTAAAAACCTTAAAAAGATTCATGTAAAAAGAAAGGAATTAAACTTTATGAAATCTTTGAGCTAATATAAATTTGTTAAGTGAATAGATGTAAAAAGTTTTTAACTTTAAGAAGAGGATAGTGAAGTTTAAAACATTAAAGGCTATCCAGATATAATAATCCTCACATAAAAAAAATGGATTGAAAATCATCCTGAAAAGAAAAAAAAAGAAAAAGATGTGAGAAGAAGCTTGAGAAGATGTCTAATTAAAAATTGACTTGAATCAACTTAAGGGAAAGTACTTTGACACATTTTCTAAATTTTTTATTTGAATGTTGGCTTAGTTATTAGTAAAGTTTTATGAAATTCTTTTTCATATGAATATTCTAAGTGGCTTTAATATGATAATTTGTAATTTTTCTTGAAAAGAATAGAGAATCAGAAATCTTTGACATGATGAATGAATATCCTTACAACTTTAGTATTAACTGGAGTTGTTTTGAATTTTTCTTAGGTTATAATATTATATTTAGAAGACTAAAACATAGAAATCTAAAAGTTAAATTTTTTACCATAAGTCATATTTTTATGTAGTAAAGAAGTTACTTGAGAACAACATGTAAGTTTGGGGAATTTTGATACACCAAAAATATATGCATTTTTAGACTCATATTTTATACTCATTTTTTGTGATATTACACTTTAATGGAAGATATTTTAATGTTTTCTTGCAGGTTGTTGATTTTTTAGACTTGAAGCAAAAAGAAGCAAAAATTATGCAATTTAGAGTCAAAATGGCATTTTTGAAGAAATACTCAGCGCCGACGACGCCAATATCGATTCAGCTACCGATTCTAGAAGATTCGACGTATCTAGATGCTTTTTGAAGAGATTTTGGAGCCACCTATTGGAGAACCGACTTTAGGCTCATTTAGAGCTGAAATTCATCAGAAAATGTGCTCATTTTCATCATTCTTCATTTCAATTCATCCTCCTACACGCTATACACTTTTCCATCTTCATTTCACCACCATATTGGAGTCAATTAGTAAATTTTTTTAAGAGTTTAGAGTTTTTGTGATGAGATTGAGTGTGAATCTTTTCTCTAAAAGTGTTGGAGAAGGGGAAAAGTGTGAGATATCTTCTTCCTGCATTTCTTGAGAAAGACTACAGGGGATTTGCTTTGACAAAGAGTTTCAGATAAGTGTTGTTTGTTTATTAGTATTGTATGAATTTTCTTTTATATATGAAATTTGTGTTTTATTGTATCTTTCTCATGAAGTCTGAGTAATTTCATTTATCTTTCTCTCTACTCTGAGATATAGTGAAATGAATAAATAACATGGACGTGCCAATATTAAAATATAAATAAAATTGTGATGATTTTTCAACTCCGAACTTAATTTACTTTTCGATCTGGTCAATTGAATTATTAAAACAAGTTGTGAAACATATGATCCAAGAAATGGAATATGAGTTCTACAATAGAGTGAGAACCACATTTGATTCCATGAAGGAGAAATTCGTTCATAGAATTAAGTGCATATAAATAGGGAAATATATTCTGTTAGGTGTAGAATTAGAGAATTTTTAGTGTGACAGACTAAAATCCCCAGTTCGGTCTTAGTGTTTAAAAACTAAAGCGCGAGTTAGACTTCAGGTGAAGGGAAGTGGGAGCTCTGGAGTGGGAGCTCTGGAGTGGGAGCCGGTATCCTCCTAGCTTAGCCACGGATTTATGGACTAAGCCTATGATTAACTAATGATTTTCTATGCATTGTATCAGAGTAGAGAATTAAAATTACTCTTATTTGGCACAATACATATTATAATTATTTATCTCATCTCATTTCATCAAAACCTCATGTAGTGGGAAAGATGTTTTTTCGCATAACAAATCTTCATTACATAAACATAGTTTAGTAAATTATCAGTTTCATTTTAAACTTTGCATTTCTGTTTTGTTAATAGTTTAGTAATTTAGTTCTGCTAATATCTCAACATTCAAAATTAGTGATAGTGATTTTAATTGACCTTCTGTGAATTTTCTAATTAATTTATCATTTCGAATTTAAATATTCCCCGTGGGATCGATATTTGGAGCTCAAATAGAAAGATCATTATTACTTGATAACGATACGTATATTTGCGTAGAATCTCATAATTAATTGCCTATACTTATATAAATTTTACACAACTTATTTTGTACGGATCAAGTTTTTGGCGTCGTTGTCGGGGATTAAAATCATCAAGTAGTGGTGTCAACTTCATAATTTCTTGCATCAGTCCCCACCAGAAAATGATTTAGATGTCATGATTTTAGACACATCGCTTCCAGTTGCCTGACAAGCCAAGTTGTGACTTTCACCAAACAAGGGACTGTGGAGGAAGTTTTCAACAAAGAGGTAGCTGAGGAATAGGGAGAGGTGTACTATTTTTCACCGAATGAGAGTGAGATGCTTGTGGTTCGACGAGTCCTACAGACTGAGTCTGTCGAGGGAGCAGAAGTGGCTTCACCACAACATTTTTCACAC